>JACERP010001429.1:0-20714 GCA_014080715.1 Scenedesmus sp. NREL 46B-D3 | reverse complement strand
GTCGCGCGGCTGCTCAGCAGCCTGTACTGCCTTGTACATCTCAACCTGCGGGCACAACAAAGCCAAAATGCAACAGTTGAAGACGAGTTGTTAGTGATGTGACGTGCAGGGATGTACAAGGCTGGTTCAACTCTGCATGAAAAACAGATGCCATGCCAGCATGCACACCATGTTTTGCAACCAAGGAGCATATTTGACTGTCCTTTACAGCATCGTGCCTACTGCGTCTGAAGGGCCAGCAGCTGATTCCACACCAACTCCACTCTCTTTTCTGCCCGGCTGTACAAGCCTGTGCTGCAACTCACCCCGCCCATGGACTCCACTACCAGCTTCTCGACGGCCTCCTCGCTTGCACCTCCTGCACGGTAAGCCTGCACCTCTGCGAGAACGTCCTCAAAGGCAGATGCTGCTTGTGCTGCTGCTGCGGCAGCAGCAGCCTCTGCAACCCGCGCTGCCTTAGCTGGCTGCTGCTGCTGCTGCTGCTGCTTGATTGATGCCTGCCTGCTGCTGCGTGCGCCGTTGCCTGCCTGCTCGTGGGGTAGCAGCAGCAGCAGCAGCAGCAGTCAGCAGGGTGAGCAGCAGCAGCCGCACTCAATCATGTGTCACATCATAAACATCATCTTCGAAGAGCATCGCTCGCGGATCAGCGTGCTGCAGCCGTCCAGAGGCCCCTCAGCTGCTGCGAAGGCGCTGCTCCTTGATCTGTGCACTAGCACGCGTGTCTCCCAACTGATAATCCGCAGTGGTCCTAAAATAATGTTCTAGTGTGTTAGACAGAAGCGAATGAGGTTGCAGCCAGCGCTGAGCCGATAAGGCTTTTGCTTCTTGTGCGTGCATGTTTCGCAGCAGTTACTGCTTGAATCAATGCAATCAATCGAGTTGAAGGCAATACCAGCGCGCATGATAGTGATGGACTATGAGTCCACAGGGCAGCTGGCTCAAAAGTTTGTAACAGGCTGTTACACCTGTGGGAGGGCCAGCGGCCACGTATTTGGTGGGTCCTGCGACTTCACATCACGAAAATTGTTTACGTTGCTCCGGGGCACGTGCAGCACGCGTTGTCAAGAGCAACACTCCCTTTGCGATGCCCACACTGTGCCACAGCAAGGTCCCGTTGACTCCCCTTAACTCCTGTCACACCCCTCGCCCGCTGCACCAAGTTTGCACTGCACAGCAACCCTGAGGTGTCGCTCGTGCACCATCACCTGGTGGCTGGCGCTCTTGAGGAGCTTGAGCTGCAGCTAGCAGACACCCCACAGGGTCAGCGGCTATATAATCTCTTTTCAAACATATTTCAAGAGTTTTAAACGGCAGTAATAGCTGTAGCAATGCAACGATGTCACTTGTCAAGTGTCATACCGCCCACCTGTTTGTATGGCCCCTTAACGCAGCGTACGGCTAGCTGCACCGCAGCAAAGGGAAGTTATTATCGTAAATAAACGTTCGCTCAAGCACTTTAGTAGAATTCGGCTAGTCTTACTTTCAGTCATCCACAGCCGGTGCTCTGGATGTCCAGTTAGCCCTGTCTGGACACGGCATGGACATGGTATGGATACCCCTTTCCCATAGTGAGAGAGAGAGAGAGAGAGAGAGAGAGAGAGGAGAGAGAGAGAGAGAGAGAAGAGAGAGAGAGGAGAGAGAGAGAGAGAGAGAGAGAGAGAGAGAGAGAGAGTGAGAGAGAGAGAGAGAGAGAGGAGAGAGAGAGAGAGAGAGAGAGAGAGAGAGAGAGAGAGAGAGAGAGAGAGAAGAGAGAGAGAGAGAGAGGAGAGAGAGAGAGAGGAGAGAGAGAGAAAGACTACGCATAGCTGCAGCGTTACCGCTGCGGTGCATCCTCGGTGTCCAAGGATGCAGATGCTCGCGAAACTTAAGGAACGAGGGCAGGCCTGCCGTCTCCGGCGCCACACCCCCTACCCCTCCACCATGTGGTCGCCCGACCACTGGGGAGGTTTCAACTGGCTGAGGTAGACGGCCTCAGTCAGCCCCACAAGATGGGATGTGTCACTGCTTCCGCCGCTTGGCGTGCTTGGGGTGACATGGCACCTTGAAGGCCCTCTTCATGCGTGCTTTCTTGCCTCTACTGCAGTTGGCCATCTTGAGGTGCCCCATCTGCTTGAGCAGTGCTCCGCATTGTCTCCAAATCCTTTCCAGGCCGAAGATGGCGGTGTAGTGTAGATCAGACAGCAGTTTCTTCAGTGCCGGTCCTGACACGCCTAGGGTGGTCAGTTGTTGCTCGGTTTCTGCGTATATCACTCCAGTAAACGCCGAGCAGGATCGTTTTCTGGAACACGCTGGGGCGCGTTTGGTCTGCATCACGGATAGCGGCACACACATCAGTCATTCCTGTGTCATGTTGTTCTTCAGGCTGGTCAGGTTGGTCATCCATCCAGCGATGCTATCATGGAGGTGTTTATGCTGTTCGGCTGCGTTGGCACGTTGTGTATCTTTGTCGGTGTCCTGCAATATTTGATTTCTACTATAGTAAATACGTTGTACTGCTCGTCGTACATCAGGGCATCTGGTACGCTTCGTTGGTTTATCAAGGCTTGTTGAACTCTATGGGGAATGCTCGGCATATACGGGTCATCAAAGTCGGCCTGGGTAAACTTGCGGCGCGTAGTCAGTGTGGTGCCTTTGTGAATGAGTTCCTCTGCACTGCTTCTCTTATGTATGCCAATGTCGGATGCGACCAGTTCTCCACCTCGGCTTCCTCGCCTGATAGCTTTCACTATGACGGTTTGTAGCACTGGATTTGTTACCTTGTGGCATTAGACGACCACACCGTCTCTGCGAACGCTTAGACAGCGCCGCAACATACTTTCTTTTCTCCAATCTTTTCTTATTGCTGCCAACCCGGCTGTCATCACACATAGCGTAACTGTAACACTGACTCATCCCAGCAACACTGACATAATAGCTGTCATTTCACAGCGTAGTGCCTCGGGCTGACACACTTCCTAGCAGGCATGCACACAGCAGCTGCAATACCTATTCACCCTGAAGATCACAACATACTGCATCTGTGCAAACTGTAACATCTGCTCAGTGCTAGCGCTGTGTGTAGCCTAGCTCTCTCCCCCCTCCCCAAGGGAAGACCGAGGCACAAGCAAGACATGACACTCAAACAAGCATGGCAAAGCACAGCTGATGTATAGTAAAAAAATCAAAGCAACTCCGTCCAGACAGGGGCATGCAGATGCAGCACAGCGGTGGTAACAACCCCAAGAATAACAAGCCAGGTAACAAAGCACCTCCCATCACAAGCACCGACAAAAAAACACCCAACAGTGGGCTGTGGCGGGTGCGCTGGCTATAGGCAGGCACAGATCTGTGCATGTGTTACGGCTGGAATGTAACAACCAACAGCAGCGCACAGCAACAGCACAATGCTGCAACTTCCACACTACATTATGTAGCACTGGATTTGTTACCACCGCTGCGTGCATGTAGCCTGCAACCCACCCACACTCAGGGCACTGACAGAGCAGCACGCACAGAGCGCTTGTCCAGGTAACGAGCCAGATTGCTGATGTGCCTGGAGAAGGCAGCAGCATCGCGGAACCCCGTGCCGCCGGGCTGAGCAGCACCACACCATTATCACGCACCTCCAAAACCCTAAAAGGTCCTCGCACCCCGTCGCCCAAATTGGCCACCGGACCGGAAACAACCTCCAACACCAAATCACCCGGTGAAATCACAACGGAATCTGAGACCGCACGGCGGCCGCCACGCAGGGGCCAAGCCCGTGCATTGCGCGCAAACTGCTGCTGTATGCGGCCGACCTCCTGATCAGCCACTGCCAGCTGCTGTCGCAATTGCGCAACATGCATTGGAGGATAAGTGCACTCAAACGAATCCGGCCAAACCCAAACACTAGCTGATGCTGCCACCTGCAGCACATCACGAGCCAAAGGCAGCACCGGCACCGGCTGCCTACCAAACACCATCTCCTGCGGCGACATTCCCAAAGTCTGATGCACACGAGCCCAGTACTGCTGGCGCATGATAGGCACACTCTGTACCCAGTGCACAGGATGCGAGTTGATGTGACGCTCAAGCATGCTCTTGAACGAACCCACAAGCCGCTCAGCGACACCATTCGCCGCAGGATGACATGCCGACGTATGGATGTGCTTGATGCCCAGCCGTGCAAGCAGATGACCAAACTCTACCTCAAACTCTGTACCATTGTCACTTGTCACATGACTCGGCACAAAGTAACGGCAAATCCAGCTGTAGTAAAACGCGCGCGCAACAGAAGCAGCAGATTTGTCATAAACCACTGCAAACTCCGCTGCTTTGGTGAAATAGTCAATCATCACCACTACCCACGCCTTGAGGGGCTTCTGCGGCGGCTGCGGCAAGAACAGTCGCCCATGCAGATCGGCGCAAGGAGTCACAAAGGGGCCACACAAGTCAACGTGCACATGCTCAAAAGGCCCACGAATCACAGGTTCCTGCATGGGAAAGGGAGCAGGCAGAGCCACTGCTGCTGCTGCTGCTACTGCTGTTGGCGCCTAACGTGACGCCTGCAGCACCGCCGTCGATGCTGCCGCTGCCTGTCATGTTGGAGACGGCGGCACCGCTGCTGCCACTGCTGCTGTCCCCAACCAAATTGATCGCCCCAAGCGCTGCTGCAACCACCGGCCCGCGGCAAAGGCTTGGATCTACCGCCTGGCCCAGCAAGTTGAGCGCCTCACGCAGGCCCCCTGCCTGCTCGCCGGCTGCAAGACTAATCAGCTGCTGCAGATTGGTGCTGATAGGAGCTGTCATCAAATTGCGGGACAGCTGATCCACAGGCACGGGCTTTGCAACCCGCGCGCCAGCCGGAGGAGCTCCTGCCGGAAGCGGCAAAGGCAGGTCATCGACGCCGGGGACGACTGCCTCAGCGCCGCGTGGCTTGATTGTTTCGCGCCGCTGGGGGCGGCCCCCAGCCAGCACCACACCGGGGTGCGCGCTGCTACTGTTGCTGCGGCTGCTGCCTGAGACAGCAGCCTGGCAGCTGTCATGGCTGAAGGAGACAGCTGCTGCCGCCCTGCTGCCGCTGATGTCCGGTGAACCTGGCACTGCCACACTGCTGCCGCTTCCCTCGATCTCCACCAAATTGAGAATGTTTTTTTTCAATGGGGTTGCTCAGTCCATAGATCGCAGACGCGTGTGCGGGGGTTGGGTGCAAACAGACTCTTTACTTTTTTTCCACAAGGCCGAACAGCAAACGATAGCACACGTTGCCAATGAGCCTGTATTCTTAACCTAACACCCAACAGTGGGCTGTGGCGGGTGCGCTGGCTATAGGCAGGCACAGATCTGTGCATGTGTTACGGCTGGATTGTAACAACCAACAACAGCGCACAGCAACAGCACAATGTTGCAACTTCCACACTACAGGTTCCTGCGTCATTGTGTCTTAAGGTCACTGTTTGTGACAATGCTTTGCATCCACTGATGGCGTGATGCCCGCCGTCCTCCCTGCCACACAAGAGGCACAGGCTGCTGTTTTGCCCTGTTTTATCCCATCTGCTCAGCATCTTTTGGGTAAGTAGGTGGCCCCAACGGGCTTTATGGATGAGTCGCTTTGTTCGCGTGCAAGTGTGGCATTGGTGATATACTTGTGGCTGTGCTCATGGTTCATGTGTGGACACATGGTCATCCAGCTGCTGAAGTATATGGACTCCTGATTGAAGGAGCCTAGCTCGCTTGTTTCCATAGCTGCGGTGGCCAGGGTTTCACTCATGTTGGCTAGCGGTACCATGCGGTGTGTGCGCCCCTCTCCGGAATCAGGCGGGGAGGCAGCTACTACTTCCGTGTGGGGCCAGGCCATACTGTCCCTGTTGTTGCTTGGGTGAGAGAACTGGTGGGTTTCAGATTGTGGTTGGTCTCCCTTGGCCACTCTGCCGGCCGCCTGGTCTGCCTCTTCATTGCCCACAATTCAATGTGGCTCTTCACCTTCCACAGGTGAACAGTCCCTGCGTGCGAGGCTACGCTGCTTGCTATGTGCCTGATGAAGGCAAAGTGGCGATGCTCCAGCATGTCCTGGGGCCGCGTGTTTGCCTTAAAGACATGTCTGATACATCCCAAACTATCAGTGGCTATGTGCAGTGCACCATCGGTGGGCATGTGCTTTGCCGCTTCCTCCATGGCCACAGAGATTGCTGAGAGCTCTGCTCTGTTGATTGTATCGACGTGCCTTTCTGGAGTGGAGCAGTCAATCGGGTGGTAGTCGATTCCCTCCCTGTGAGGGGGTTGGCGGGGATGTGTATCGCTGCTCCTATGCCAGGTCCGTTGGTGGGTTGGTCCTTAGGCAGCACACTGCCATCAGTGTAGATAAAGCTCCTCCAGTCGTGTTGGCCTATATCTATAACAGGTCTGTGATGTTGGTCACAGGTGCGCCAGCAATCAATGGCAGGGAGGGAGAGGGGGGGGGGGGGGGCAATGCCTTCAATTGAATTGAATAACATTGAAGTCAGTTTTAGGAGTGCTTGCGATAGAGCAGCGTGCCAGTGCGCTAGAGCCAAAGGCACTTGGCCGATTTCCCGCTAAGAAATTGAAGATTGATGGATTAGGTGGTTGCCCAATGAGCCTGTCATTGGCTCGAAAAACGGGCGATGTTCCGTCCAAACTGTGACCTCAACTTGCTTTATGTTCATCAGTACAACCAGCGGCGCAGTACAGTGGGGGGATCCAGCTTTGCTTACAAGCGCAGCCTCGCATGCAGGGGTAGGGTGACACTGCTTGCTGGCTTGCTTTTTGCTGCTGCGACAGAGTGCTGCTTTTGTCTTAACATCACCCCAGGCCATCCCGTTCATCTGCCACTTTTTGAGTTTTCGAGTTTTTCCGCAATACATCCCCCTAACTATGTATGTCGTAATGGTGCGAGGACGGACAGGGCCATTTGCGTAGCTGTCAGTGCCACAACGCTGGATAGGCCATCTGTGGCATCAGCGTTCATTTTTACTGTTTGTGTCTGACTAAATGTCAGACCAATGCCGAAGGGATCCAAGATGGTAAGAAGTATATTTAATGTTACTAGGCAGACACACCATTTACAACATGCCAGTTGATATCGCTCTGTAGTTGTAATCATTATGATAGGCAGCCGCACATAAACCCAGCCAAGAGAGCGAAGCAGACTCACCCAGCTAACCTCTCAACATAGCTGTGTTTGAAATCTTCACCTCATGTCAGTTACACCGTCATCATCATGCGAGATAGCCTGCTCGCCACATGAGGCTGCTACGCTGTCGTGTAGTGAAAGCCACAGGTCTGACCATGCAGCGCAGTGCAACGACCAGGTGTATGTATCTGATAAAAAGGCTTGCAAGGGTTTGAAAGCACAAACAAATACAACAATACTGTGTTGCACCACACATCACAGCGTGCATGCAGATACCAGTCCCCTTGGGGACTCTCCTCATCCTCAAGCACACTGTCAGGCAGACACTGGGTACAACCGCTGTGCAAGCTGTGCCACAACATACTGCTGCCCTCCACAAGATAACCAAACAAACATACCAACAAACACAACACATCAAAGCAGCGCCCGTTTGTGTATGAACATCACCCTGCCGATCCAGCCGCCATGCTTGCATGCTGCCTCATCACAGCGCAGTTTGCCACCTAAATTCAAGAACTGGTACTTCCAAGACATTATCAGCTAACGCTAAACATGCTGTCCCGACACACCACTGACCACACCAGCTCCGCAATTTTATGTGTTGGTGTGGGCGGCAATGGCAGTCATGCTTATGCAGGCTGGCCAAATGTCCCAACTAACCTTCATAAACTGAACACACCACCCTTCCACCACTGTCCCACCTGCCAATGCACGATGTGCAGTACAACTTCAATATGCTTGCTTCTGGTAAAACATGCTGAGTGCTGCACTGGGCAAACGGCTGCGTGCTGTGCTGCATGTCAGTTTGGAGATCAGTCCTGGTGCCAGTCTAAGTATCGTTCTGCAACAAATCAACCATGTGTCACTTTGTGCGGCAGGGTGCACCTCCTTTGCAGGCACAAGGGTGTCTGCAATCAAACGAATGATACTACCAGCAAAGGTTGTCTCAGGATCTGCAGTTCAGCAAGACAGCCCACAATCTCACAAAACGGATGTTCACTTGATGACACTGCCTCGGCTGCAATCAGCAGCTAAATTGCCTCCATAGCCTGCCATCACGCACAAGTGCGACGCCAACACTTTGATAGCCTGTACACTCATCTACGAGACCTGCTGGTACCATTTTCTTTGCATGCACGTAAAAAAAGCACAACACCCACAAGGCTGCACACAACATACTTCTTTTACAGGAGCCGGCTGAAGACCTTACTACTCCAACCATCAGCTTAGGAGACAACTGCCTGCAGCAACGAGCACATGATCGTCCGGCTGCGGGAAGCTGCAATCCGGCATGCCAGCAACCAGGTGCAAATGCAAAATGGAGCCCCACATTTGCCACATGTCAGTGACTCAAAATTGGTATCAGCGACATGAGTTGCTGCAAAGCACACAAGCTGACATCACACAGCGGCGCACGGCCTACCCGGCACACCAGGGCGCAGCACCAGCGATGTGCTCTACACTCTAGCGTTTACCGGCGTCGCCGCAATTTTGAGGGCATATAGATCCAAGGGCCACTGGCACTTTACATACTGCAGCAATGCAGTGCAACGCAGGTGAGGTAGCACGGTTAGCGGCAGCTGAAAGGGATGCGCAGCTGCTGCAAGCAACACTGCATGCCTGCAGTCCATTCGCAGAGCCTCATCGCAGAGGTGAAGCATAGTACCAGCCATGGCGTACTCACCAGCTGGTGGCTGTTGCAAGCCCATCATATGGTGACTTACTGACTACACATATGTCTGCGTTTGGTGAATAGATCCGCTCTCCCTGTTTCTGATGCTGCCTGCGCATGCGGCAGCAGTGGCGCTTACCTTGCATGGCGCGTCACAGCCACCACCAGCTAGCCCACCGCCTCCGCAAGGGCGGGTCTGTTGCGATTGTGGCCAATCCACCTCTCCATAGAACTGGCCATCATGCAGGAAAAACGTTGCGTAGGTCAGAGTTACGGGCACACGGTGAGTGATACTGCTGACGCTGTTGCAGTAATCTTCTTGTTGGCCGTCGCTGGCGGCGCTGCACTGCCGGAAGTCGCACTCCTGGCCAGTCTGCATTGTGTTGCCCTTCGTTCGATGGGCCATTGTGTGATTGTGTTTTGGCCTTCTTAAGCTTGAGCTTGAGTTTGCTGCAGCTGTCTGGGTCACTTCTGCCCTGCATGTGGCACACCAGCAGGCTCAATGCATTGCAGCAACACTCTTGTAGGAGGTAGCTACCGAAGGCTCGTTTGTCTCAATGTGCAGTGTATTAGCAAAGCTTTGCGACACTACATACCGGTACACAGTGTAGTGACACCACTCAAAAAAAAGTCATCCTCTGAGATGTCACAACCAACCAACTGAAAAGAAGGCACAATATGTAACTTCAATATGTGGGGGGCTCTGCAGAGCAATATCACCTGCATGGGGCGGTATTTCTTGCAAGACTTCTTCCAATTGGTCAACGGTCTGGCGCTATTTACGCGTCTTTGGTCAACGCTGGGTTAACCTCTCACAAGTTGCGAGTCGCCTGCAGTACTGGGGGTTACCGCTTACCCAGCGTGTAGCACACCACTGTGGACTTGGCAGTGGGCAGTACATTGAATATGCTTGCAGGAATGCAGTACAGCGGAAGCTGCCTTATAAGCCTATAAGCCTATAGGTCTTATAAGCTTAGACTCAGCGGAAGCTGGGTGTCATCAGGGATTACATCCGTAATGGATTGGTAATCGACGGGAGGCCTGAGGGTAATCTGGAAGACTACCCAACGTCGATGGGCTGCCACCTCCATATAAAAGGAGACCCAGCAGTCCGGATCTTCACTGTGGGGTTGCAGCACAGCTACATACTGCCTATAACCTGGCTACAACAGCTTTTATAGTCGTGTAAAGCGACTATAAACTCACCAAACTATAAAGTTATAGCTCAGCTCTGTGGCTGCCAGGTACTGGGCACATATGCAACCGTGTCACAGCTGCTGCTTCTAGTTATTATTTCCACCAAGATGAAGTGTTGTGTTCTTGATGATTACAAGACATATCACATGCGCTACTTGCAGTCAACAGGCTGACTCAGGGCACATATGCACGTACAACCGTGTCACAGCTGCTGGTTTTAGTTATGATTACCACCAAGATGAAGTGTTGTGTTCTTGTGATAAGAACCGAGCTGAGCGTCTGCAGCTGACCTGGCCAGTGACACCGGGTCATGCCTCGTCTCGATGAACATCTGCCTGCTTGAAAACTTTTGATTAGTTTAAACTGAGTATCCAGAAGCCTTATGGTGAAGGATGGCGGCAGCTACCGTGGTACCAGGGCTTAAGACATTGTCACTTCAACTCAAACTCTACCAAACAGCTGCTTGTTTGTGCCGCTTGAAACGCTTCATTTGTACCATATCAACAGTGGTATCGGGGAGCTGGCGGGAATACAGCTGTGTGATGAAGCCGTTGGTAGTGGGTGGAACCCTCAGCCTCGCACACGCTGCGATTACGATGATGCCTTCGTGTAAGGGTTTTTCTAGATCTTTGAACGCTTGCGTCTCTTGCTGGATGATGGCGACGGCTAAATGATCGCAACTTGACCTGGGGTAGAGCAGCAGCAGCAGCTGGTATAGGCGATCTGGAGCAGCTGCTGTGCTGGGCTATGCCACGTCAAGCCCTCATGCATTATGTACAAGCACAGTGTATCGATGGCAGATTCAAGCTGTGTTGAACAGGTGAGCAGCAGCCAGTGCTGCCTTGACAGGAGGAGCTGGTTGACAGCAGCGCTTGCAAGCAGCTGCTGCCTGGATTCAGCCAGAGATCTTCAGTAAGACAGCAGCCATGCCTTGAACACCTGAACGTGGTGCCTGTGCATTATGCAGATCAACGTCATGCGAGGATGGATAGAAGGGTCCAAGAGGGATGAAGGAAGGTGGTTATGAAGGAAGGTTGTTGTGACCGGCGTCTACCACCAACACGACTCACTATGTAGGTACAGCAGAGCAGATGTACAACACCAACATCATCATCATCATCAGCAGCAGCAGCGGCGGCAGCAGTAGCAGCAGCAGCAACTGGTACAGCAGCAACTTGGTGTGCGCAGCGACAGCAGCAGCGGCAGAGTGCAGCAAGATCTGCTGCAGAGGTGGCGCAACATGCTGTTGTTGTCTGACAGACGCAGCAATGTCATTTATCTTGACGTTGTGTGCCCTGCTGCTGCCTTATCTGAGCCATTGTTTTGTCACCTGACTGCAGGTGCTGACAATTGACACCCTGCGCAGTTTGCGCATGCGTAACCATGCAGCTGGACACAGGTGATGTGGTGCTGCAATCAGCGATGCCTCTGCAACAAATGGAACACACAGCACCCTGTTGTGTCTGTCGACACCAGGTGGCAAGCAGTAGTGGCGAGGTGGAGTGGGACAAGGTTCTGGAGTGGCGCAACTACAAGGGCCGCAGCAAAGAGATCTACGACTGCTGCAAGGCCAACAAGCCACACAAAGATTGGGAGCAGGTGTGTGGGCTGTTGCCTTGTGCAGATGCAATGGACCATGTGAACAGCATGTTCTGCAAGCGGGGAGGGTGTGCTGCTTCAGCATCATGTGCATTTGGCCATGTTGATTGACAATGATGCAGAACGTTGTACAGTTACTGCTATAGATTAGTTGAACTTGTAATTTGTTATTGTGTAGCGCCTGCTTGAATGATGGTGCCATGATAATGCATTGTGTAACTAACACACTCAGAATGTGGCTAACCTTGCGTTCCTGCTCGCCCCTGTTGACTGATCTTTGCTGCCTCAAGGTGATGGACGAGCGTACCCTCATTAAAGTGGACTGCAACGAAGTTATTGGGCAGGCTGCTGCGCAAGCAGCAGCAGCAGCCCTTGAAGCACCGCCAGTGCCCTGCGGCATCGCAGGTGGTGACACAGGAAGCGTCCGTGACCAGGTGAGCTGAGGCTAAGCAGCAGAAACACCACAATTGCTCTGTACCAAGCCAGCTTTGGTGTTTGGACATGACCATAAGACTGCAAGTTCTTCACCAGCAACCAACTGCTTGCAGGAATGGACACATTGGTTTAGCCCTCTAACTAGTGTGTCTCTGCAGTGGTATGCAGCGGTGACGTTGTCCCACATATCAACCTCCAACCTCAAACGCACATGTTGAATTCAAGGCTTCCTGAGCTGTTACTAACTGCTTCACTTGTATGCATGTGTGTGCACCCTGCTGCATGCATTTTGCCGCCACAGGCAGATGAGTCTGATGCAGCTGCATCCAGCCTGCTGACACTGCTGGCCACTGGCAGGAGCGGCGCATCAGCAACCCCCGGCAGTTCGGCATTGCTGGCAGCAGCAGCAGCGGCAGCAGCAGATGCTGCCAAGCAGGTGAAGGTCAGCAGCAAGGCTGCTGCTGCATCAGGCAGCAAGGCAGCTACTGCTCCACGCGGCGGCAAGGTAACTGCTGCAGCTGCTGCTGCCAGCAAATCCAAGAAGCAGCAGCAGCAGCGCAAGGCAGCCCGCAAGCAGCCGCCGGAGAGTGAGGAGGAGCTGCCATCAGGTGCGGAGACGGAGGTGGATGACGATATGCAGCTGGAAGATGATGACAGCGACGAGTGCAACTCGCCAGCTCCAACAAAGACGAAGCGACAGCAAAAGCGTGGCAGAGCCGCAGTGGCAGCAGCAGCAGCAGCAGCAGGCACCAAGCGCAAGCGTGGGCAAAGTGAAGTGCCTGAGTTTGAACTGCCAGATGCGGGCGCTCCAGTGCGTGCAGGAGGCAGGACCAGGATCCCTAAACTTGGCCTTGATATGTGAGCGGTGGTAAAGAGTGGGCATGCATGATGATAGCAGCACAGTGTGCTGCTGTTGTGATGATGTGTGGGGCACGGCACAGTTTGGTGCAGCTACTGTGCTGGGGAAGGCGTGTTGCATTGCACAGTGTGTGCAGCTATTGTGATGGGGAAGGGGTGCTGCATTGCGCAGGTGTCTCTGCATGCCTATTTGCTGGAATGCTGCTTGGTTTTATACTGTGCGCACTACGCTTTTCAGTCGGTTTGTAGTCGGTTTGTGACTGCTGTACACTCAGCTATAAAAGTCCCAGGAGGCGATAAAATTATAGCTCGTCTGATAAACCAGCTACAAACTCGACCATAAAAGGATTGTTTTAAAGTTGGTTTATAGCATCATGCACCTTTGACCACTCAGCTATAAAAGTCCCAGGAA
This sequence comes from Scenedesmus sp. NREL 46B-D3, assembly GCA_014080715.1. Taxonomy (NCBI): domain Eukaryota; kingdom Viridiplantae; phylum Chlorophyta; class Chlorophyceae; order Sphaeropleales; family Scenedesmaceae; genus Scenedesmus; species Scenedesmus sp. NREL 46B-D3. Next base: position 7,430 of record JACERP010001429.1, on the reverse strand, counting down.
GCGATAAAATTATAGCTCATGACTTGCTATAAAATTATAGCTCATGACTTGCTATAAAAGTCTCAGGAAGCGATAAAATTATAGCTCATGATTTGCTATAACCGGCTAAAAACCTGTTTTTTTTAGTCGGTTTATAGCAGCATGCACCTGTGACAGTGCTTCACCCAATTTACAATCCCTCTGTCGGACAAATGATACTCGAAGCTCTCGTCTGGTGTATAACCCTAGTGTTCGTATACTGTGGCCTTGCACAGAGGTACTGTCTTGTGATTTTTCGTAAGGGGTTTGGCGGACTGCCATAGTGGTAGCTGAGAACAACGTTAGTGATCCTGTGGTCTGTGGTTGTGTAGGCCCATGGACGAAGAAGACGGGAAAACGTCTGAGAATATGAGCCCTCCGAGAGAGGAGCCAATAGCGACACGCGCTGCGGTCGCTGCAGACGCCTCTCCCGCCTCATCCGAGAACCTGTTGTAAGGACTTGATTCCGATTAGTCGATGCAGGACGAACCGCCCTCGAGCAGTGCGGACTCGGGAGGCAGTCGCCCGCCTCGTTTGAACATCCTGGAAGAGGAACTTCGCCTGGAACAGGGGTAGATCAAGTCGCTGGAGGACCGAAACCAGCAACTGGAGGGTCAGGTCCAGGTGCTACGGGCGGTACTGGCCACTACGGGACAGGAAATGTCCTCAACGCTCGGTGAGAGGGGTCGTAGAACTGGCAGGACAGCAGGAAGACCTGTTGCTGCCAACCCAGCTGTTACACCTGCCACTGCTGCTTCCGGAACAGATGTCAGCAAGCTTGTGAATAAGCCACCTGCATACAGCGGCTTTGCTTCAGGAATGAACTTTGAAGATTGGCTGTTGAAAATAAAGCAGTATCTTGCCGTTACAGCAGCAGCCGCATCAGCCCATGTTGCACTGGCAGCCACAGACCTAGAAGGGGAAGCCTTCCGTTGGTGGTCATCGAGGAGTGTCAGTTTGCAGCGGGAGGGTCGCAGTACTGCAAGCATGGAAGTGTTTGTGGATGCACTGCGGGAACGTTTTGCTTACAAGAATCCAGAACTGGCAGCTAGGGATAAGCTGTTAGTGTTGAAGCAGAATAACATGTCTGTGACACAGTACATCAATGAGTTTGACACGTGTTACAACCATCTGCCAAGCTGGGATGAACAGGAGAAAGTCCACAAATTCTTGGCAGGATTGAACAGGAATTGGCGGGAACGCGTCACTATCAATCCAACGACTGGAAAGCGTTGGAAGGGGAAGGGGACACTTACTATCCGCTTGCAAACTACCTTGTCTCTCTGCTGTCTGAAACAGGCACGGTAAATGATGCACTGGTTGACACCACAGGTGCCAAACAGCAGCCCTTCCAGCAGCAGCAGCAGCAGCAGCAGCAGCAGAGTTTCAAGCGGGGTCGTAGCAGCAGCCGGGGCCGGAATGGTGAATCCAGCTATGCAGCAGCCGCACGGCGTGGGCAGCAGGCCGGAAGGTCTGGCAGCCATGACCAGCGGCAGGTGAGGCCAAGTAATTTTGGCAGCCCGGCTAATCTACGTTCTTTTAGAAACAGCATTGGCAAGACTTTTCAGCGGTCAGCGCATCTGATTAGCTGGATGGTGAAACAGCAGCCGCAGCCATGTTGGTGCTGCTATGGGGCTGGTCATCGGGAGGATGAGTGCACGGCAAACCCTGTGCGGGGTAACCCGCCAAAATATTCACCGCCACAATAGGGTGGTTGGGCTTTTGGCCAGTCTTCCAGTGTGCAGCAGCCAACTTGTGGAAAGCCAGTTGATCAGCATGGTCGGAATGATTGTGTTGGTGTTGTTGCAGCTGTAGAATCTGCGGATCAGCAGAACCCTACTGGTGTTGAGGTGCCTTTGGTAACAAATCCATCTCAAACTGTCTCTACGCCTAAGGGTCTTGTCACAAGCCGGGTTCAAGCAATCACAGCAGCAATTGCTTATGCACAACAGCAGACGCAGCCCTTTGCATGCACTATTGCTGATGTGGAATCTTGCAAGGATCTTGCAGGACAGCACACTATGCTTGTTGTTTTGAGTGATGGCAGTACAGTCGCAAGTATGGTCAGGCAGTACAGTGTTGCAGCTAAAAGTGCACCATTGTCTACTTCAGCCTGCTTGCTAGTACCTCACTGGCCATCCGCTAAATTTAACCATCACTTGAAGAACATGTCAGTGCTGCGTGAGTTTCCTGCAGGTACCCTTGCCAAGTACCCATCTAAGCTGGTTTATGCTGCTCCAAGTGTGGCTACTGCCAGCGCATCTGCCTTCACATCGGGCCAGCTTACTATGACTTTTCTGGGCAAGCTGGCGGGTCAACAGGCCAAGATTGCTGCTGACAGCCAGGCGTCACATAACTTTGTGAGCGAACAATGGGTGAGCAGAGCTGGGGTTCATGTTTTACCTCAGGCTGGCCAAGCTACTCTAGCATCAGGAGAATCCGCCCGAGTGCTTGGTGCCTGTTCACTTCGAATGCAATTTGGGGCTCTACATGATGTTGTTGACTGTTTTGTTTTGAAAATGGCTTCACATCATGACCTAATTTTAGGGGAAACCTATTTACAGTCTAGGCAAGCATTATTATGTTATGCCACTTCAACTATGACAGTAACGAAGGGCAGCAGGAAAATAAGTGTTGCTTCATATGTCAAGAGCCCTGAATCTGGGAATTTGCAGGAACCAGTTACTGCTGCTTCATATGAGGATGAGGAAAAGCCGTTGCTCATCAGTGCGTTACAACTGAAACGTGCACTACGCAAGAACTGTCAAGCATTTACTGTTTCTGTAAGAAGCTTGCAAAGTTCTGCTGTAAATGTCCTGGAAAGGGACGGGCTTGTATCGGAAGACAAGCTGCAGGCACTACTGGAAAAGTATAAGGCAGTCTTCCCACAAAAAGATGATATGCCTAAGGCACCTCCTCTTTCAGAAGCCGCAGTACATGCAATCCCAGAAATCCCTGGTGCCAGGCCAGTAAACAGGCCACTATACCGGTTGTCTCCGCGTGAAAAAGAAGATGTTGAACGTCAAGTCAAGGATCTTCTGCGCAGAGGTTTCATTGTTCCAAGTACCAGCCCGTATGGTGCATCAGTAATTTTTGTGCCAAAACCGGATGGCTCTTGCGCATGTGTGTTGATTGGCGGGCACTAAATAAACAAACCGTCAAGGACAGGTATCAAGGACAGGTATCCCCTGCCACACATCACAGATCTGCTTGATCAACTAAGAGGCGCAACAGTCTATTCTGCGCTGGACTTGGCACAAGGCCATTTTCAGTTGAGAATGGCACCAGAGGATCAGGCCAAAACAGCTTTTAAAACACCCATGGGTTTATACAAGTGGCGTGTATTGGCTTTTGGCCTGTGCAACGCTCCCGCAACGTTTATGCGTGTCATGAACCAGGTATTAGCTCCGTTTATTGGAAAAGTTGTGGTGTATTTCATAGATGATATCTTGATCTATTCAAAATCACCAGAGGAGCACCTGGATCACCTGGAACAGGTGTTCACCGCTTTGCAGAAAACAACTTGTATTGTAACGCTGCAAAATGCAAATTCAATACGTCGGAATTCAAGTACTTGGGGCATATTGTGGGCAAAAACACGGTTCGCCCTGACCCTGCAAAGGTCAGTGCGGTCAAGGACTGGCCAGTGCCTAGCAATTTGCACGAGTTGCGATCGTTTCTAGGCCTGGTGAATTTCTTCCGGCAATCTATGCACAAGTTTGCTGAAATTGCTTTGCCCTTGACACACCTACTTCGTAAGAAGGTGCCCTTCAACATGGACACGCGTTGCATATCTGCCTTTCAGGAATTGAAAAATGCTCTGACATCCGCACCTGTCTTAGCCATGCCAGATTTTACAAAACCCTTTGAGGTAGTTGTAGACGCCAGCAATCATTGTTTAGGTGCAGTGCTGTTGCAGGATGGTCATCTAATCGCCTTTGAATCAAGGAAATTGAACGCTGCAGAAAAGAATTACATCTCTTATGAGCGTGAGGCATTGGCTGTGCTGCATGCACTGAAAACTTGGCGTTGCTATCTGAAAGGGGGTCCTCCGTTCCGTCTTGTTACGGACCGTCAGACCTTGTTACACTTGGACAATCAGTCAAGTATACATGGCAGGCAGGCTAGATGGATGGAATATCTATCGCGGTTCGACTACACATGGGAGCACAGAGCAGGCAGATATAATGTAGCAGATCCGCTATCTCGCATCCCTAATTCTATCGAACGTTCACAAATTTCTGTCTTGACACGTTCGGGTTTAGGGGGGGAGGAGACACAGTCGGACGCTACTCACTCTGCTGCCAGGAAGACTGTTCCCACTGCAGGGTCTACACGCAAGAGAGCTCGAGTGCCAATCCCGTTGCCCACTGACCCGCCAAAGAAGGCCAGGTCTGCAGCTGAGGTTGCCAAGCAATTCATCAAGAAGGTTGCTGCCGGAAAGGAGGTTCAACAACCAAGCAAAAGGAGCTTACCGGAGGGCACTTCAAGTAAGCAAGGGGGCAGGAAAGGGAAGAGTGTGCGGTGGTTGGGTCAGCAGAGTGTGCCAGTAAATGGCCGTGCCACAGGATGTGGCTCAGCAGGGAATGCTGACTCAGCAGGCAATGCTGACACCTGGGAAAATTAAAATGAACGGATTCGTTCGGCAGCTAATGCTTATGTAAATAAGCTCAGCAGGAAAATGCGTAGCACGTTGCAGGAAAAGCAGGGCCTTTGGTTTAGGAATAACTGTGTGGTGGTACCGCCCGAAGGACGCCTTAGGCAAGAGATCGTAAGAGCTCACCACAACACATGACAGGAGGGCATTTTGCTGTGGCCAAAACTTACCAAAGCCTCTGTAGACCCGGAGGGTACTGGTGGCCAGGAATGAAACATGATGTGGAAACACATGTGCAAAATTGCCATGAGTGTCAAACCAACAAACCTTCCAACAAGAAGCCTGCAGGCCTGTTGCAACCTTTACCCATTCCTTCCAGTAAATGGGAGTGAAATGGAATGGATTTTATGACGCAGCTGCCATGCACAAAGCAGGAACTGACTCAATTCTTGTTGTCATTGACAGATTGAGTAAGCTTGTGCATTTGATTCCAACCAGGTGTGACGTGGATGCTGCGGAAGTAGCTCAACTGTTTGTGCAGCATGTTGCAAAGCATCACGGCCTGCCACGATCAATTGTGTCAGACAGAGATGTGAAGTTCACAAGTTAATTCTGGCAGGCAGTGTTGCAACTGTGGGGAAAAAGAGCCTGATGTCTACTGCATTTCACCCACAGAGCAATGCGCAAACAGAACGCGTCAATAGAGTGCTGGAAGAGTACTTACGTCATTTTGTCTCGCCAAAACAAGATAATTGGGATGTGTTGCTTCCGGTGGCTGAGTTTGCCATTAACAATTCATTCCAGGAAAGCATTGGCATGACACCTTTTTACATGACGTATGGTTATCACCCGACATCACCATGTCTGTTCAAACTGAAGGTTTAGACAGTAATGTTCCTGCCGCTACTGACTTTGTGTCGAGTATCGAGTCTGCGGTAAAGCAGGCCAAGGAATTGTGGCACAAAGCACAGCAGCGTCAGAAATCTACAGCAGATGCTGATCGAGAAATGTGGAGTTTGATGTTGGCCAGCAAGTTTTGCTAAGTACAGAAAATATAAGAATCAAAAGCCCTGGCACGCAGAAGCTACTGCCACGGTATGTAGGACTTTCAAGGTAAAGGCCCGGAAGGGTTCTGTTTCTTATGAGTTTGAATTACCTACTTCTTTACGTGTACATCCAGTGTTTCATGTATCGCTGTTGAAGCCTTACCGGACGGACGGCTCTGTCCAGCCGCCGCCTTTGTGTTATCTGTAGATGAAGTGGGCCCGTTGTTTGAAGTGGAAGCTGCTCTACGATACAGGCCTAAAACAAAGCGATACTTGATCCAATGGAAAGGTTACGGCAAGGAGCATAACTCTTGGGAGCCAGAACGTAATGTTAATGATGCAGCACTGCAGTCGTTCTGGGACTCAGGACTGATGCTGATATTGAACGGTGACCTTATGTTTTGTGCAGCTCATACTGACCTGGATTTAGGTGGGGAGGAGTGTAGCACACCACTGTGGACTTAGCAGTGGGCAGTACATGTACATTGAATATGCTTGCAGGAACATGTCATGAATATGCTTGCAGGAATGCAGTACAGCGAAGCTGCCTTGTAAGCCTATAGGTCTTATAAGCTTAGACTCAGCGAAGCTGGGTGTCATCAGGGATTACATCCGTAATGGATTGGTAATCGACGGGAGGCCTGAGGGTAATCTGGAAGATTACCCAACGTCGATGGGCTGCCACCTCCATATAAAAGGAGACCCAGCAGTCCGGCCCTTCACCCAATTTACAATCCCTCTGTCGGACAAATGATACTCGAAGCTCTCGTCTGGTGTATAACCCTAGTGTTCGTATACTGTGGCCTTGCACAGAGGTACTGTCTTGTGATTTCTCGTAAGGAGTTTGGCGGACTGCCATGCCATACAGCGCATGTAGTTTGATTGTTGGCTGCCGCTAGAGTAGGTGGGGAGCAGTAGCACCGTCATGATTGGGTTGATACCTGCATTGCTGAGTTGATACCCATATCACTGCCTTCTCTGCTTGTTGCTCGGTGAAGTCCGGACAAGCGTAGATATGCCGGTCCATTCTGTTTGTAAGCATTGCAATGCGCCCCAACTACTTGATCTGGCTGGTGAGCAGACCAGTAGTCGTCTGTGCAAGGAGCAACAGTAAGTGGGCTAGCAACGCGTTCTTTTGTTATTCCGAAGGTGTTGTGCAGCATGTGCGCAGTGTTTCGGGCATTGATCGCCGGTGTTTGTTCTCCACCTTATAAGCGGTGTTCTTGCCGCTGCACACGGTCCACCCGCGTAGCGGTGCATTAGTTTGCTGATTTCTTCTGCAAATGTGCTTGCGTTCAACTTGCCCATGATGTGCGGTGGGTACGTTGCATGTGGTTAACGTTAACCGCAACGTTGCATGTGGTTGACCACAACGTTGTACCTCTGATACAACTGCGCTTCTGTTACGGCTGATAGCACATGCGTGCAATGACCATCTGGTGTACAGGCATGCTGTTCCCGGTGATTTGTGACCTCCCCTGTGGTCTGTACAGTGGCGCATAACAGTCTGATCGTAACTTCATACAAGCCGGTGTGAGGGTTGATGGCTTGGGGATGGATTATGATCTAATAGAACGAGTTTTAAACGGCTCCTGGGCTCCAGGTAAATGCAAAACTGCGTACCTCAAGCAATGCTGGACCAGGAGACCCCGCCCAAGTTCTCCTGGTGCTCCGAGTGGGCTGCCATGTAGGCACGCATTCCTGCAGCAAGGCCTCAAGTATCCAAACATGCCTGTAGCGCAAACAATTGATCTGTTGCCTGCACTGCT
>JACERP010001428.1:0-20720 GCA_014080715.1 Scenedesmus sp. NREL 46B-D3 | reverse complement strand
CCTCAGCGCTAGCAGTAGGCAGAAGATAAACTATAAATAACGTTTACGCTGACTGGGGAGACGATGAGTAGACAGTCCGAGGGTCCTCGGTGAGGGAAGACACGTGGTTTCTTTACGTGTCATAACAGGGTGCTAGTCAAAAGCTCCAGCCCCATTGACGCTTGACACCCGGTGTAGATGGGTCAGTTATCGTTGGATGGAACATTTTTTTTTGTGGGTAGCCGACTCGCAACCTGTGGTGTTAGTCCACGTATGAATCGGAGCACAGTGTTTGAAAGCAACGAAATCTGCTTTTAACCAATAGCAGGGTGGCCCTAACCGGGCTAGTCCCGTCAGGAAGCCTTGTTTGGGAGCTATGGAACGTGGTGCACCACGCTCCCAGTGGCAGCAACAGTGTGTTCAGGTGCTGGCAGCACCCTGGCAGCCCATGCATGTGGCCAGTTCTGTACCGGTACAATGCTTGCAGCTGCACCTTAAATGCCAGACAAGTGCACGCTGGTCCTAGGTCCGAAGGCGTGAGGTTCTAGGCTGGTTCTAGGTAGCACAGCAACTTGCAAGCTTGTCGCCTGAGCTACGCCGACGGCCGGTTCCACCACATGCACATCCCATCCTTTAAATTAATACCATGGACAATTTAACTTGGTATGAACAGCCAAACGAGCGTAAAATGCGCATGAACGCGCGAACCCTTGCCCAGCTAGCCCATGTCCCTCCGGAAGATTGAGGTTCTGTTTACGGGTGCGTTTTAGGCGCCAGACATACATCACTAGCTGAATCAGGTGTACCAGTATCAGCGCAATCCTGGACGTGCCGTTTCAAACATTTTTCTACAAATTTGCTTTGGACACCCAGCAGCAGTCACGCCGGTCCCACTCTGCAGCACATAACTCAGTGCATGAAGGATAAAGAAATACCATACATTACTAAGCTTATGGAAACTTCAAGACACGAGGGGTTCACAACACTGTCTGACAGAAGATCAGCATGGCTGGAGGGAGCAGCAGCGGGAATCAAACCCTATGCAATTTTCATGTATACTCATTTTATCATTGTGTGGGTGATACCTTCAGACAGCAGACGAGCACGTCTACGGGTTTGCGGGTTGATATGCTCATGGCGGCATAGCTTGTCCTTAAATGCCAAAGCAGCATCTACTCCAATTTTGACCGTCTGGAGCCTCGATACCAGCAGCGGTGGTGGCCACAAAGCCCTTGTAGCTCTGTACCAGCAGCATGTACCTCACCACTTGTGCCATCATCTCCACTTCACTGCTGTGCTGCACAATTCTTCTGGGGTGGTTCGAGGCAGTTTGACGTAGCTGCACCCGCAGTGCTGAAAGTGCGCAGAGTGGGCCTGTTCCTACAATCAGCCGCTGCGCAGCCCGTGCCTGAGGCTTATGACACTCCCCTATAACACGGTGCGGTCTTGTTAGCAAAGCAGCAGCCTGCGTCGATCTCTGTTGTGTGGTCGAAGTGTAGCTCGCACTCTTGGGTCTGTCAGCAGATCCACCGCCTCCAGACCGCTCGCTGTCTGCATCGGACACAAAGCCGGTTAAACATCATTATCGTTTACCCCGTGCATCCTGAGAGGGCATTGTTAGCGTGCAGCGAGACAGCTGGCAGCAGCAGTGGTGCCAGGCTGAAGCAGCAGAGCTGGACCAACCAAACATACGCCACAGCAGCTAAGCAGCAGTCGAGGCGCCATGGATCCTGCTTCACACGCGCTGGACCTGGACAGGCTCTTCCATGAGGGTGGGCGACACAATGCAGCAAGACTTGGGCAGCAGCCGAAGCAGCAGTGCAGCGGGACAGTGCAGTTCCGCTGCATGCTTTAAGCATGCTTTCAGCAACTTCCAAAGCCATCACCTGCAGCAATACCGTTCTGCATTCTACAATGTAGCTTTCCTGCAGGACCCGTTATGTTCTCTCATGTTGTGCTGTGCTGTCCTGCAGGTGATGACCAGACCTGGGAGATGGAAGACTGGAACTGGGACCCGTACAACATCCTGGCAGAACCGAAAGAAGGCAGCAGCCCAGTACGCCGCACCTGCCAGTCTCTGAAGAGGCACAAGGCAGACCACAGGCCCACACAGCAGCAGCAGCAGTTGTCTGCTGCAGGTTGTGGCAGTGCAGCTGCACCTGGCCAGCAGCTGGGTGGGTGCCATGCAGGCATGACCCTGCCTCAGCAGCTTCAGCAGGAGGGTGACGCCTGTGGCATGCCCCAGCCCCAGCAGCAGCAGATGGGCATGTTCCAGGGTCTGCTGGCTAATGACTTCAGCAGTAGTGCATGGTCACAGCAGCTGCAGCAACCGACAACCATGACACCGATGCAGCAGCAACAGCAGCAGCAAATGCAGCAGCAGCAGCAGGCAAATGAGGCGCAGCTGGTGCCCGGCATGCAGCCTGCAGGAGCTGCTTTTGGGGCTGGTGGTGCCTGCTGTGGCAGCAATGCAGCAGCTGCAGCAGCAGCGTGGAGTCAGCCATGCCAGCAGGGGCTACCAGGGGCTGGCAGGCAGTGCCAGGCGCTGGCAGGCGGCCTGCCCTTCCAGACGCCAGCCAACATGACCCTGCTGCAGCAGCAGCAGCAGGCTGGCATGTGCGCCAACCCAGGCACAGCAGCACCAGCACCAGCAGCTGGTTTCTTGGGTGGTGCAGGCAGCCTGCACCATGCCATGAGCACCAGTCACATGGAGCTTGGCACTATGCTGCAGCAGCAGCAGCAGCAGGCAGGGGTGGTGGCAGGCCTTGCGCGCGCTCAGTCTCAACCAGCACCTGCCTCAGCAGCAGCTGCAGCCAGCTCAGGTGGCGTGGACTCCAGTTCAGCAGCAGAGAGTGCCAGTGATGGCCTGGCAAGCGCACACCAGCAGCAGCAGCTGCACCAGGGTGCGGCAGCGCCACAGCCGGTCATGATGCATGCAGGGCCTAACGCAGCAGCCGAAGCGGCAGCCATGGGCTCCCCATCCACACTGACCTCAGCCGGGCAGCAGCTGCAGCAGCACATGGCACAAGCTGGCCTGCAGGCCACACCAGGTGCTGGTGCGGCCATGACTGGAGAGAGCGATGCTGCCGCAGCCGCGGCTGCAGCCGCAGCGGGTGTGCCTGTGCTGCCTGGGGCTGACGAGGGCGGCGAGCAGAAGCTGGTCTGCCAGGTGCCTGGCTGTGGGCGCGACCTGCAGGGGCTGAAGGAGTACCACCAGCGCTACAGGATCTGCGACGTGCACATCAAGCTGCCACAGGTGGGGGGCGGGGGCGATGTGCACTGCACTGCCATGGCAGGCTCGAGGCCGATGTGACAGCCGGTGCACTGTACGCTTGGGCTTATGTGTAGGCAGCCAACCGCAGTATCTCTTATGTGCTGGCAGCACAGCAGATCTGTGCTGGCAGCAGAGCAGATGATGCATGGTGGCTGGGTCATCAGTGCACCAGTGGGTGGGGTGACAGCAGGGAAGCATGCAAGGCACCGTGGGCGTGGGGAGGTTGTGGAGCAGCAGAGCAGCAATGCGCATGCATGCCCCAGCGCGTGTCCTTGGCTGGGGCTGCTGAGTCCCGCGCCCCAGTGCACACCTGCTGGGCGGAGTCACTGCGGCCACTGCATGGCAGCCACCTGATCCCTCCTGCCCGTGTGCCTGCCCCTGCCCGCCTGTGCTGCCGTGCCGTCAGGTGATGAAGGACGGCCGCCTGCAGCGCTTCTGCCAGCAGTGCGGCCGCTTCCACGACCTGTCAGCCTTTGACGGCAACAGGAAGAGCTGCAGGGAGCAGCTGCAGAAGCACAACGCACGACGCAGGCGCAGGTGGGCAGCGGCAGCACGTGGTGGCGCTGGGGGACGCCGCGTGCCTCAAACTGCTGGCTTTTGCGGTGACTAGTGGCAGGGCTGCCTCCCTAGCTCCATGTGCGAACTGTGTCATGTGTACTTGGCCTTTGTCGCTGTTTGTGCTTGATGTGATGCGTTGCTTGAAATAAGTTCACCCCTGCCTCTTGTTGTGCTGCTGCTGCTGCTGCCGCAGGGCTGCACTGGAGCAGAACATGTCCCTGGCAGACTCCCTGCTGACAGCGGTGGACGACAAGGGTGAAGTGGGCAAGCTGCTGCAGGGGCTGCTGTCCAACCCGTTCCAGCTGCAGGCACTGCGTGGTGAGTGTCCTGGCTGGATGGGAGCAGCTGTCAAGTGATGCGTGCCTTGTGCTGCAGGAGCTGCGTCCACCTGCAAGTTTACGCACCTAGTAGCAAGCAACTATCCTGTAGTAGCAACAGGTTGGACATGATTTCTATTGTGTCTGGCAGCATTTTCTAACCAAGCGTGCCCCCTGCCTGCCGCTGCTGCCGCCTGTGCACCCGCAGTGCTGCTGGGTGTGCAGACGCACCCGTCGCTGCCGCAGCCAGCCGGGCAGCCAGCAGAGCATCTGCCACAGCTGGCAGCAGCAGGCGTCGTGCCTGCTGACGCTGCGGCTGCTGCAAACGCGCCTACATATGAGATCGCACGCGACATCATGGACGGTGAGGGGTTGTGCTGCTGCAAGGCTGGGCGCAAGCGCTTGCGGCTTGGTGCGACTCTGCTGCGCACCTGCTGGATCTGGCATGCAGCATGTAGCAGTGTTTTGCCTTGCGCGCCTTCAGCGGGCACAGCAGACTGCATGGCAGCTTTTGCCGGCTGTGAAACTGTTGTTGCGCGCCGCTGCTGCAGCCAGATGCTGCACGACCCATGCGCTCACCTGACATGCCTCAACTGCCCTGGTGCCTGTTCACCACGCAGGCTCTGGCGCGTTTGCGCCCAGCTTTGCGAGCGAGCACCGCGTGCTGCGCCTGTCGGCCAAGCTGTTCAACGTGACGCCGGGGGACCTGCCGCCTGACGTGCGCGGCGCGCTCACGGGCTGGCTGGGCAGCGCGCCCGCCGCCGTGGAGGGCTACATCCGGCCCGGCTGCGTGCTGCTCAACCTGCACATCACGCTGGACAGCAGGTGGGGGGGCTGCTGCTGCAGGCAGCTGCTTTGGTGTGCAAGGGTCGCGTGTGGGTGGGTGGCCTGATGCCGATGCTGCAAACAGGTGACGGTCCAGCATGGGAGGAGGTGAGTCGCCCTGGCCCAGCATGCGCCAGCATTGTGCAGCGCAGCAGGCAGCAGTGCAGGCCCTGCCTCGTGTGCGAGCATCCCGTTTGGCTGTCATGTGCTGCGGTGCGGGTGCAGCTGTTCTTCTTATGCGATGTGTTGATGTGCCGCCTTGGCACGTGCTCAGCAAGCTGCCATCGTGCCCTGCCCATCGGCGCTGCCGCCCCTCGCCATCTCTTAACGCTTGACACAACACCTCGTTCCTTAGGTTGTGCTGTTGCGCGCTGCAGGTCGTATGAGGAGGCTGCTGCCTTTGGCATGCAGCGCCTGCTGGTCGGCCTGCTGTCGGAGGCCAGCCACGCCTTCTGGCGCAGCCAGGTGTACCTGCTGCAGCTGCTGGACACTGTGGCGGTCGTGGCACGCGGCAGCCTGCTGTCCCTCGAGGTGATGGGGCCCCAGGCCCTGGCTGCCCACAAGCTGCCGGACGCCGTGTCTGTGTCGCCGCTGGCTGTGGTGGCCGGCGAGGCAGCAGAGCTGGCCCTATCAGGCCGCCACATCAGCAGTGCTGACGCCAGCCTGGTGGTGAAGGGGGGCGGCAGGCTGCTGCACTTGGGCGGTGCGGGGCCGCGGCGCAGCGGCTGCAGCGGTGGCTGCTGCGGGAGCAAGCCCGTGAGTGCTGCGTCAGCAGCAGGCGAGGCTGCAGGTGCAGCTGGTGCAGCTGGTGGCTGCCGTGGGCACACGCAGGAGCAGGTGGTGGGCTGCAGCCTGGCTGTGCCTGCAGGCGTGTGTGGCCAGGTGCTGTGGGTGGAGGTGGCACGCGGCGCATTCCTGTCCCAGGCGCGGCCGGTGCTGGTGGTGGATGACCCCCTGCTGGCACAGGTGGGAGGCACAACACGGCCTGATTGGTAGTGCTCGCCTAATGATGTAAGGGTACTGGGTTGCAATGGCTAGCAGTGCAGGCCTTGCCGCGCGACAGTCGGCTGAAGGCGGTGCCGGATGTTGCCAAGCAGACATGTGTGTGGCGTGGCTGCTGCAGGTACCACCTTGATAGCAAGCACCTCACAGAGCAGCCTGCACACGCTTCTGCGGCAAACCACGCCAGGCCCTGCTTGTTGTGCTGCTGCTCACCGCCCGTGCCCCTGTCTGCCCCTGCTTCATTTCAACCTGCAGCTGGTGCTGTCCGCACCCCTGTGCAGTACAAGCACCATCACCCGTCATTAACCCTCTTACGCTCTGCTGCTGCATTCTTCCGCACCATTCTGCCTCGCAGGAGGTGTGTGCCCTGCAGGCCCTGGAGGGCAGCGTGCTGTCCAGCAGCCAGGTGGATGCGCTGCTGCTGGACCTGGGCCTAGTGCTGCGGCACATCAGCAGCAGCAGCGGACGCAGTACTGTGCCAGCAGCAGCAGGGATTGGTCATGCTGCCATCGCTGAGAAGGCACGCCGGCTGATCGCGTTTGCATGCGACCAGGGCTGGGTGGCAGTCGCGAGTGCGGTGCTGCCGCTGGCGTCTGCATGTGGCACGTGTGCGCATGACATCGTTGCTGCCATTCACGACTCAACAGCACAGGTGGGTTCAGCGACTAGTGTCACAGCTCTGGCATTGAGCCAGTAATGGTATCGTGGTGGCTTTCTTGTGTGAGACTGTAAGCCGCCAACCACTAGCAGGCAGGCACGCCTGTGCCTGACCCTGCAATGCTGATGCAACAGCTGGACGCTCTTCATCCATCCTTTGCCAGCTTCCTCTCTAGCCCTTTGCATCGCCTTGACACACCACTGCATTCTGCGCGCTGCCCCGCACGTTGCTGCCCCTGCAACTCCAACCTCAGGATGGGCTGTCGCTGCTGCACCGTGCGGTGCGCTCCGGCAGCCCCCGCCTGGTGCGCGGCCTGCTGGACTGGGGCGCGGCGCACGCCTACGCCTGGCGCATCTCGCGCGGCGGCCCAGCCGGCATCAGCCCGCTGCACCTGGCCGCACTGCTGGACGACGACACCAGCGTGGCGCTGATGCTGCTGGACGCGTGCGAGGGCGCGAGTGCCTTCACTGACGCCAAGGCCGCGGACGGCGTGACGCCCTTCCAGCTGGCCTTCCAGATGGGGCATTATAGCTTGGACAGGGTGCTGGCGGGGCTGGGGGCCGTGGGCCCCGGGCTGCACCGTGTGTTGGAGCAGCAGCTGCAGCCCAGCGGCTGGCAGCTGCTGAAGATGGCGGCAGAGGCTGCAGATGATATCGGACTTGAGGCAGCTGCCAGTGCTGCTGCTGCCTGTGCAGGCGGCTGCGCCGCTGGCTGCGCCGGCAGCAGCCAGGAGTGCCGCTCACCTGCTGCTGCTGCAGCAGCAGCGATGGCAGCTCCCCTGAAGGAGCGTGTGACGAGCTACCTGGATGCCTGCCTGTACTGCCAGAGCACACTGCCCCCGCTGCTGCTGACCATCAAGGCCAGCTGTGCAGGCTGCGGGGAGCGCCAGCCATGCGTCAAGGGAGCAGTTGAGCAGCCAGCCACGCCGCCAGTCCCAGCACCTGCAGCGGCCGCCTGGGCAAGGCGCGGCAGCCAGCCAGCCTCTGCTGCCGCAGCCGCTGTTGCAGCTGCTGATGTGGCATCGCTGGCCGGTGGCGGCGCTGGCGGCCCGGACTGTGTGCACGCCACCGGCCGCGTGCTGTCCGTGACTGCGCTGTGCCAGACCTGCCATGCCAACCGTGTCCTGGAGGTGGCTTGAGCTGCAGGGATGAAACTAAAGGATAGACATGCAGGGGAGTTGTGCTGTGGTGCATCATGGCGGCGCTGCGCTGTTGCCGCTTGTGCTGTCATCTTGGATGGCTGGGTGATGTGCTGATGGTGTGTGTGTTGTCTATATTGGAGGCTGGCAGGTGCCGGCAGGAGGTGGAAGGTGGCAGGTGCCTGCAGCGTGTGGAGGCTGGACGGTGCATGCAGCGGGTGGAGGTGAAGTGCGCATGCAGCGGGAGAAAGGTGGATGTTGGAGGGAGAGCAGCTTTGCTGGTGCTGCTGTGCATAAGCCAGAAGCGGCAACGGCAGCAGTGACATGGATCAGACATGGTGTCGGAGCTGCATCATGATTGTTACCCTGTCTGGGCAGCATGCCAGTTTATCGTATCTAGCGCTGCTACAGCGTCGTGTGGTGCGTGGCAGCGTGGTGGAAGGTTGCAGTCGGTGCTTTGCAGCTGCGTGGTTGATTTGTGGGCAGTTTGTTTGAGTTTGGCAAGAGTGCAGACACTGGGTCGCTCTGCACAGACCATGGCATGCGCTTGTGTACATTTTGCATTGAGTGCACCACAGGGCACATGCCAGGCGAGCACCTGTGGGTGAGGGGGGTTTGTCATGCAGTATGCAGGCAGGCTGCACGCCGCTGGCTGATCTTGGGGGTCTGGCAAGTATCAAATGAATTGTGCAAAGGTTGGGGGCAGGGGGTGCTGCGCTTGAGCAGCGGCGCATCCATGTGCACAATTGGCTGTTGTTGTTTCAAGCTGATCAACATATTTACAGTGGCTCCGTTAACCACTGAGAACCGATTGGCAGTTCTAAATTTACTTGGTGGGTGCTGCGTTAGACTTTGTGGTTTGATCGCAAGTGATTTGGGTCGCCGTAATGTACAGCTGTTTGTGTGAGGCAAGAGGCGCATGATGGGAGGCTGCTGTGCAGTGGACGATCATAGAACCAAGGGTGCAGAGGCAGGTGCTTTGGGGCGCTTTGCTCATCTGCAGCGCTTGTGAAGAATGCTTGTGAAGAATGCTCATCTGCAGCGCTTGTGAAAGGAGACGGCACTAGCATGCAGTACATGCCAAATGCCCACCACCCACCCACATGCTTGTGCGTCGCGTGGGACAATGGGGACAGTGGGCTAGTCCAGAGATCTCTGGCTGTAGATGCAGGCATGATAGACGGCATGTGCCATGCTGCACCAAGCAAGGGATGTCTGACATGAACATATGCAACCTTGTGCATGGCGCTCATCGCTGGATGGCAAAGGCAGTTGCTGAAAGGCACGCTGTGACACCTCTCAGTCACACGTGAGTTACACTGTTGGATAATGTGACAGTATTGCCTGATGCTGCGACATCTTTGTCGACAGCGCCTGCTATGCAAGCGTAGCTGTGAGCATAGTATACACGTTTTCCAGCTTGTTGGGCATGACAGCATCCACATGCGCCAGTGGCTGCTGCTAGCAGCAGTACAACCCATCTCTGGTTTGCGGTACAGGTGCGTATGAAGATGATGCTTTGATGCTGGCCAGCTTGCCTGCATGGCAGCACACTCGGAGCACCAGGAGAGCTTGAGCGGGCCGCTCCTGGTCAAGCATTGCTTTGAAGGTATGGCGTTTTGCATTGACCTGGAGCCCAGGAGCCGTTACATCCGTTCTTTTACAACCCAGCAGCATTGCATGTGGCAAACTTTTCACTGAACCTGTCGTGGGCCCCGCCATGCTGGCTGCGCAGCCAGCATGCTGACCTTCTTTCAGCATCTCCAGCACCTGCTTCCGACTGTCAACATGGTGACACATGCATGCCCTGATTGTGACGCCGGGTCGCAGCGCCGATCCAGTACACTGTACGGTGGGGGACACACTTCCGGCTGGAGCCAAATTGGCTCAATGCACGCGCGCTGACGAATATGAAGTTATAAATGGCACCAATGTATATGACGTTCGTTACAGGACCTTACGTCGCGGAGTGGAAAAGTGCCTTTCTCCGGCACTCGTTCCTGTGTGAAACCGCCGCTCTGTGCTGTGATGGCATCAGGGCTTCCTGCTGCTGCGAATCTTGTGATGATTTGCAGTCTTTTTGATGGCGTTCAATCAACGATTATTTGGCCTGCTTCCAGTCTTATGCGCTGTTCGCCTTCCCACTTGCATACCTCGTCTTCCCAACCGCATACCAAGGACACGGCATTAGCATGCAGAACACTGTGAGTACCCCGCGTCCACCACCCACTGCCGTGAGAAGGCTAACCAATTGACTCGGGAACTTACACAAATAGGTATGAAACTTGCTGTCTCAAAATACTTGACACAACACAGCAGACAAAGGTCGGCCTGAAGCACAACACCTTCTACTGCTGCTCTTGTAGCTGTTGCTCTTGCTGTTGCTCAGTGGGTGGCTCCTGCTTTGCCTCCTGGCTGAGATCATGGCCCTGCTGTGTTGCTGCTGCAGCTATGCTGTTGCTGCTGCCATCTAGCCCCATGTAGTCCCGCTTCTTGTGCTTCTCATCAAGCCACTTCTGCCAGTCTGCCCGTTTCTCTAGGTAGTTGAACCCGGGCGCGCTCCAGGCTCCAGTGGCAGCGTCAATGTACACAGGCTCAAACGGGACGCCGCACGCCTGCCAGTGGGGGAGCAGAGGGGTTGGGGTGTGGGGGGCGGCGGCGGCGGCGGCGGTGGAACAGGCGTGTCGGCGTGGAACATGTGCGCCGGCGCCAGGTGGTGGTGGTGGTGGTGTGTGCCCTGGCCGCATGCATGGTGGTGGTTTGGGGGGATGGCGCATGTGCCGAGTCGCCACAGCCAGCCGCGCAGTGTAGCTCTGTGCAGCCACGTGCAGGCCCATGCAGGCTGGCGGGAGCGGTGCGGGCCAGCAGGCCAGCAGCCCACACGGATCTGACCCCTGGGGTGGCAGCCGCGCCACTGCAGCAGCAAGGGCTGCTGGTGCTGGGCTTGCAGCTGCCGCTGTCGCTATTCCTGTCCGTAGAAATTCTGGTCAATGTACGCCTGCCAGTCTGTGCGCCGCTCATGGTAGGCCAGGCTGGGGGCCGTCCAGGCACCACTGCCCTCCTCAACGTACACAGGCTCAAACGGGATGTCGCAGTCCTGGAGGTAACATACCAGAAGCACGTTCCGAATGTCACTGCACTGACGCCAACTTTCTGCATGCTCACAGGGTAGCACTACAAAGGAGATTACAGATGATCAACTGCCAGCTGGCTGCGCAGCACGCTCCTGCCGCCCCCACAGGCCGTGTCGTATGTATGAACACAACAACACTCGTGTCCTTGTGCTGTTTGACCTTCTGCCTGCCTACCTGCACCTCACGGCTTCAGCAGGCTGCAAGCCTGGGTTTGCCGAGCAGGCCGCATACACATCACGCCTCACAGAATCAAGTGCACCACAGCAATTCCACGCATGCGTCCAGCAGCTGCTCGGAATACACTTGATGACTCGGAATGTCTACGTGAGGCGCACACCCATCCTATGACACGGGCTTGCCATTGTGACATGGGTTCAGCAGCTGGCTGGCCTCACCTGTGCGCACCTGCAGCATGCTGCTTGCAGCATCACCCTCAGGCACTCCCGCCCCCCCCCCTGCTCTGCAGCTGGCAGTGCAGCATGCTTCAGCTGGTGGCCACCCTGCAGGCTCCTCCCCGCCTCATGAGACCGGCTCAGCAGCAGGCCAGCCTCACCTGAGCGCGCAGGATGAGCTCCGGGTCCGCCTCGATTACCTCCACAGGGTCGCGCTTGTTGAAGTACCTGCACCGGCGCGACGGGGCGGGCAGGCAGGCAGGCAGGCAGGCAGGCAGGCGAGCAATTACAGCCCAGGCACACACTGGAATGTCTTTCAGCCCAACACAACCTGCTGGTGGGGGCACTCTGGAGAATACATGCCAGGAAAAGTTGAGACAGCAGGCGGAGGAACAGCGACTGGCTTGGTACTTGCAGCCAGGGTACACAACCAATGCAATTTGCGGAAGCAAGGACAGCAGCGTAATAGCAAGCAGAGCAGCACAACAGCAGTCCTGAACACATGTCATGGTGATGCTCACCACTTCTGCACTGTGACCAGCACGCTGATGAGGTTGCGCGGCTCCATCAGGCTGGGCAGCGCCGTCACCAGCGCGTCGGCGTCACGTGCGGTGGACAGCAGCTGCTTGACCTGCAGCAGAGGTCAGCAGTTGCCAGGCAAGAAGGCACCAAAGGAGCATCCACGGAGTCAGCCCCAGTGCAGCATGCCAGCACCAGGCCCCCGGCACAGGCACCAGCATGCACGCAGCAGACCACAACGCACTGACCTGCGCATAGTTCATGCAGCAACGATACTGATACATGCAGTAAACAATGTCCAAACGCCGGCATGTGTGGTGTTGTTCTGGAGCACTGCATGGCGCAGCACTCATCACCCTCCAGCTGCAGCCAGGATGTGCACCCGCCACGCTGAATCAGGTGGGATGGGTGCGTTGTTCAAGGCATTTCAAACAGAGCAGCTCGCTGTGCATATATCCTGCTGCACGGCGATGGCTGCTGCAGTGCCTGTCAGCGCTCAGCAGGAGCGCTGCTGGCACCCCTCACCCCCCCCCCCCCACCTGCTTGGCATTGTCCTCCAGCACTGCCACGTCTTGCAGCAGCACATGGGGCGTGCGCTGCATGATGCGCGTCAGGTCAGCGCGAGGGTAGTGCAGCTTCAGCACCACAAGGCGCGTTGCGGCAGCCTCAGTGTCCAGAACCAAGCGAGCCTGCCGCCACAGCCGAAGCAGCAGCATTGTCACAGTAGTTGCAGGGCTGTCAAGGCAGCGACATTACATGCTTGTGATAGCATTGGTGGCAGCACAGTAAGCAGCAGCAGCAGCAGTCGTGCTCACAAGGCACCAGCTCAGCAGCCCAACATGTGCAGCTGGGCAACAGCAACGCCAGCAGCATCACCAAGCGTGTGGCTTCAACACACGCACACATGTTCGCACACAAGGCAGCTGCTTCTGCGCAGCTGAAAACCAGCTGCCTGACTCTTCCCAAAGAACCAGCTGCTGCAGCCATGCCCGTTGCTGCTGCTGTACAACCAGCACCCAGCCCTGATGGTGCAGGCACAAAACGGCGCGGTCAGGGGGACCGCCTGGCGTGACCAGCGCCCCCTCCCCTCCCCTCCCCGGCACCCTCACCCTGCGCCCTTATTCTCAATGCATGTCACGTAACAACGTGACATGTCACTACGCCCCACGCTGCCCATCGCCATCCAAACCGGCGCACCCAGTCGGAAGCCTTCATCGCCTCCACGTCAATCTGCAGGCCCGGCAGCAGCGCCTCCAGCTGAGCCACGCCAGCAGCAACGGCCTCGCGCGTAAACCGAGGGCCCAGCCGCCTGGAGGCCTGCAGCGCCATCCCGGCCCAGAGGGGCATGGGCAGCACACGGGCTTGTTACATGAACGGCAGGCCAGATACGGTTGTGCTGTGCGGTGTATGCTTGCCTGCATGGCAGTGCGGCTGCAGTGGTGCCATGCAGCAGGCGCCCCGCACGTGTACCGTCGGCTCTAGCACTGGCGGCCCTCAGGGACAAGCCAGCAATAGCAGCAGTGTCAGTGTACTGCTGGTAAAAGGTGCACTGCGAATAAAGCTGGTGCGAAAGAAAAACTCGCAGCATGCAAGCGGCAATCGGCCTTGCTTGCACGATATGCTTGCACAGTGCACGTGGCAGGCCGCTGCAAGCCAGCCTGATGACGCTCACCCATGACGCAGCCGCAGCAGGATCGGTACTGCAACAGCCACGGGGCTGGCCCCCTCACCTCAACCAGGTCGTTCACCACCCGCTGCTTGCGCCTGGCCTCCCAGTCGGTGGTGAGCTTGCTGCTGCTGCTGCTGCTGCTGCTGCTGCTGCTGCTGCTGCTGCTGCTGCTGCTGTTGCTGCTAGGGCTGCTGCTGTGGCTGGAGCTATCTGTGGCTTGACTAATGCTGGCAACAGCATGGCTGCTGTTGACAGCGCTGCCATCAGTGACGCTGCTGGTGCTGCTGGTATGGGCACTACTAGCGCTAGCGTTGCTGCTGCCAGCACTACTGCTGTCTGCTCCTGCTGTTCCAGCCGCTGCTTTACAGCGTTGGCTACCTTGTTTGCTGCATGAATGCACAGTAAGGCGTGCGTGAATATTGTGGCACCGTTCAAAGCAGCTGGGCCTCGCTCTCTGCAACGACCTTAGCATCATGCTGTTTGGAGCGAAGCTGTAGCAGCTGTGTTGACGACTTTAGCCGCAATGATAGCCACTAGCATAAAACGTGGGTTGACATTTTTCAGACGGGGACGACCCCATGTTAAGTTGGTATCATGTGCATGTGCAGCATGTTCTTCTCAAGAAACCTAGCTCCCGTCGCAAGCGAGCTTTTGTCAACGTCTGAGCATAAGCTCACAATGTTTGAGGGGCATTCGACGCAAGATACAACACATAAAAAGCTCATCTGAAGCGTTGGCACAGCTATTCTACAGGGAACTCGTGGCAGCAGCAGCAGCAGCAGCAGCAGCAGCAGCAGCGACGCGTCCGATTACACAAGCCATTTGACTGACTGCTTGTAGTCGCTGCTAACCAACGACAAAGTGATCCGCAAGGCAAATTCTTCATGTTACCAAGGCATAGCAGCAACGCCATGGGGCACAATGTTCTGGGCGTTTCTTTGCCCCTCTTAAGCTGCACGCTGGCTCATTTTCAACGTGTCAATGCAGATCCGACACCACTAAGCCAGTACATGTGGTACCACCAGCCAGGTACCTGTCAGGGTAACCCCTGCAGCACACAATAAGAATGGGCCCTGAAAGTGAGTTGCCAAGAGTGCGATCACAGCTGCTTGTAATTGTCTCCTTGCCGTATACGCGCATTGTTATGACTGGCGGCGGCCTCCAGTCTGGCACAGGCCGTGAGCGTGATCCCAGTCAAGTTTTACTCAGCGCCTAGTAGACAATCAAGATTGTAGATTGTTGAGGCGTGCTTCAAGGACACCTGCAGTCCTCTTGAACGGTGGATTATGTTTTCAATGAAACAAAACCTGTAGCAACATGTGGGTCTCACGGGGATTTGTCCGGCAAACGTTCGCGTTGATTACACTGTGTCACTTGACTGTTCCGGCCTGCATGTGAGAGGCTCCGATACGGGCTACCATGGTGCCACGTAACATTTTGAATTCTGTTCTCAACTTACTCTAGAGAGAGATCTGCCTTAGCCGGTCATTCGGTGACGGACAATGTTGCGGGAGCTTGATAGTGCAGCATGATGATACTGGTGACGTTGGTCAGTAATCAAAAGTGTTAGCGCACACTCAATTCATCATGTCGCAAAGCGGGGATGGCAGCATGTCGCAGAGCAGCTATAGTACGGGCGCAGATTCAGCCTCTACGTTTGGGGACACAGCTGACCGCAGAGCAATAAATGAACTGCAAGACAGGTGCGTAGGGACTTCAGCACGAGCCAAGCACTCCCGTTGTGTCGGAACAAGTCGGTCAGCAAAAAGGCCGCGAGGTGGCAAGGGAGGCAGATGCAGCTTGAGTGTCCGTTTAGGTTCGGTTGCCATCTGATTTCACATCTGTGGCCCTGATCGACCTTGGAGGTGCTGACAGGGAAAACATGCAGGATGTTCAGAGCTCTTGCTGCTGCGTCAGCTTGACAGCCCCGCTGGTATGGTACCTGCTTGCTGCCTGCTGCTGCCTGGACCTTGCAGGGACGAGGATGGGCTGGCCTCCGACCTTGTGGAGCAGAACAGGACCATAGAGGATGCTGTGAGCAAGCTCAAGCACCTGTTTGAAGCCGGTCACCAAATAACAAATACCAATCACCAAAGTTACACCTGACCTCAGTTCGCACGGCTCGTGCACCTGCAGCACAGAACAGCATATGTGCAAGATGCACCTCAACACAGCGTATGTACAGCTGCCCCGTTTGACTAGGCACTTGATAACAGCAGCAGCCGCGCGGGGCATGCATTCCTTGCACAGTACTGCATGTGTGCTGATCACAATCTGTTCAACTGCGGCTGGCTGCTGTGTGTTGTGCAGGTGTTTGCGTCGCTGTACACACTCAGCAAGAACCGCAAAGCCACCGACATCAGATGGACATCAGCACGCATTGTGCTGGAGTTCCTGCAGGTATGTCAGCAGCAGGGCCAGGCCAGCAGCATTGCAGCAGCAGCAGCAAAGCAGCATGTGGCTAGCTCCAAGTCTGCAGCAGGCCAGCGCCCCAGCTGTTCACTGCTTGCTGTCAACACTGCTTGCTGCTGCTGCTGCTGCTGCTGCTGCTGCTGCTGCAGATGTTCCGCGTGGTATTCAACACCGTGTTCCACTGGAAGATTGACACAAGTTTATGGTGAGGAGCGTTGGTGTGGCTTGAGCACCATGCTGCGCCTTGAGCGCTGCCGTCCATGGCCGGCAGGCTGCACAGGCACCAGCACTGCAAGTGCGCCCCACATACTGTTCGCTGGGGCATGGGGGCAGCTGCTCATTTGCCAGCTACAGCCTGCGCATGAGTTGGCGGCTGCCTCTGTTGCTGCCGGGCGTGCCGCCCGTGCTCCCCAGCCAGTCATGTACTCTGCACGCGACACTGAGCACGCCAGCTGTGACTCTATCGATGCTGTGGGGCGTACAAATGTGTTGTGCTGTGTCACTGTGTTTTTCTCTTGTTCTTGGACTGCTCTTGAACTGTGCATTAGCTTGCAGCTGCATCTTTGCACGGACAAAATCCCGGGCTAAGCAGGTGTCCTGTGCTGCTGCAGGATCTGGAAGGCAAGTACACTAGCTCTGCAGCACAGTACAGCCAGGGCCTGATCAGCCAGCTGCCAGGATCTGCAGTTGTTAATGACTAAGCAGCTGCACCAACAAGATGGAGCTTGTGATCTGCTGCAGCCTGCAAGTGAAGTTACTCTCTTGAACAACTATTGGGACAGCTTGCATACTTGCTGGAGCTGCAGACGAGCTGGGTATGTTAAGGTTGCTGCTTGACTGTGCGCTTGGCTGTGCACCTGGTTGCTGCTGGTGCCTGCAGGCGTTCTACTGGGTGCTGTTCCGGCTGGTGGTGGCGCCAAAGGTGCAGGCAGCTGGCTGCAGCAGCACCGGCTGTCGCGTGCATGCATGCAGCTCACTCTTGTCTCTGCTTGTTTGCGCAGCTGCAGCTGTCACATGCTTGCTCATGCCCCTGAGCATGCACACATCCTGTCAGTGATAATGTATTAGCTTCAACTGCCATGCGGGTGCGCACCTCTTGTTGCGTGCGCTCCAGAAGCTGTCTGTTGAGGCACTGACAGCAGCCCTTGTCTGCAGGCCAACCCGCTACAATGCACCAAGCCGCCAGCGTGTGTGTTCCACAGCCTGCTGCCCTGCTCATGCGCTGCTCTCCTGCTGTCTGTGCTGATTCAGCAGGGCTATGACGCTTACATCGCGGTGTTCTATGCTGTATCAGCTGTTGTGCTGGTGTCATTGGCGCTGACAGTGTGGGTGGCGGTGATTCTGAAGAAAGATGAAACAGGCAGTGTGTGGCTGCGGCGGTGAGTTATTGCAGGTCAGTGCACTTGACAGCAGAGCCACTGAGAAAGCAGTATATCCACTGTTCGTCTCGTGCTGCACAGTGCATGCGACCAATGTATGAGTGATGAGCATGCTCGACGGTGCACTTTTGGCGCGCTTCTGAACCAAGCAGGTTCGTGTCACGTGGCAGTGCCTGCCATGGCTGCAATGGACGAAGTGCTGGTTTGCAAGCAGACCATGACACCGCAACTAAAACTGCAGATTTCTGGCAGGCATTCTGTGACATGGGCATGACACGGCATTGCATGGTTGAATGTTATTTCTGCTTACCACGGGGTTTTTTTGCTGCCTGGTGTAGGCTAGTGGCCGTGCTGCAGCTGGTGGCTTTTGTGCTGTTTTCTGTCTTCTGGGTGGCCATTCTGGTGAGCTTTCAGCAGCTTTGTTGCGCTGCTTGTCGTATTACAACAGAAGTCATGTTCATGTCTGACACAACTGCGAGTGAATGAACTGCTGCAATCACATCTGGTGCTGGGTTCTGCACAGCACTTTTCTTGCCAACTGTGTCTGTCCTGCTGCTCAGCGTCACCATGTTGACACAACATGTTCTCTTGTTGCTGCTGCTACTGCTGCTGCTGCTGCTGCTGCTGGGCCCTTGCAGGACTACATTGCTTTCCTTTTCAACTGTCACTGGAGCACCGCACTCAAGCCTGAGGGCGCAGGGCACACCATGTTCAAAGATCACAGTAAGCACTGCCAGAAGCTGGGTGGGCTCCAGCCCAGCACACTGGCACAGCACGGTATTGCAGGGCGGTGCAAAGCACAGTAGCTGTGCATGCGTCCTCACCTGCAGCTTCACTGCAGACCGTTCGTCCCATGTAAGGCAGCTGCCGCTGCTTCACCAGCGGCAATCTTCACATCCTGCCAGTGCCGCCTCTTGCATGCGTGCCTCATACCGTGTGAGGTTGCACATGTTTGTGAGGTGTTGCTCATGTGCTCTGCTGGCTGCTGCCTGCTGTGTATGCTGCAGACTGCCTGGCCATGCCCCACCTGGCACACATGGCGTTTGGCCTGGTCATGCTGCTGCTGTTCTGCTTTGCCACACTCTGCATGGTAGGTCGGCTGCGTGCATGCCTGTCGACATGATTTCTTTGGCAAGTGAAGTGCGTGGCATGGCTAATTTACACTTACATGCGTGAAGCATCAGCTGCCAGCAGCACAGCGGTGCACGATACGCATGTACGTCAATGTGTGCAGTGACCTCCGTGCACATGGCTCGTGACTGCCGCTGCTGCTGCTGCTGCTGTAAATGCTGCTTTGCTGCTGCAGTCGCTCAGCGACTGTGACCTGTGAGTGACAAGCTGGCTGGGCTTGGGTCAGGGATGTTCAGCCTGATGTATGATGCCAGCTGTTGTGCACTGTTGTCCACCACATGCTTGGTGTTGCGTGTGTCCATCATGCCAGCTGACCACAGCCGCACATTTGCAAGCGAGTCAGCTGCGGTCAGCAGCAGGCAGGCTACGCCAGCACCAGCGACACTCTGTGTGTTAAGCCACAAAATGGCAGCCTCCTCCGCGGCAGTTACAGGTTTCTGTGACCATCAGACCTCTGCCTGGCTGTGCCTGCGCCCTCTTTGCCACCAACTTGCACTCCTTGGGTGTCACGCGCGCCGGCGTCAACGCACACGCCCTGGCTGCTGGTTGCGTTCATGGCAGCAACCCTCTGAACCGCAACCACCTGGCGTCCCCTGTCGCCATCACCGGGCATGAAGACGATGGCACTCAAGATGGCCATGGTCATCATCAGCACCGTCTGCACCGAGATGGGCAATGCGCAGGGCGTGCTGATGCTCATCTGCACGTCCTTCATCGTGTACTACCTGATCACCACGGTACGGCTGGTGCTCTGCATGCATCGGTGTGTATGGCTGATGCGCAGGCTGCTTTGTTGCTCAACTGAATAGGGCCAAGGTTGAACAGCTGCATTTGTAGTTGCCGGTTGCAAGGGGAAAGCTCTTGTGATTGCCGAGGTGGTCCATGCCAGCGCACCCTGTTCTTGAATTTATGTACTGCCTGCGCACCACATGTACGGGGTGTACTGCTTGCACAGCATGTGTACTTCTCTGTGTGCGTGTACTGCATCCACCACCACTGCTAATGCCACTGCTAATTCCACACCGCCATCCTGGCTTTGACTATGCGTGCTGTACGCCACCAAAATGCCTTGCTTCACATTATGCGTGCCGCGTGCACTGCCGTGACCGCCCGCAGGTGCCCCTACTACTACGACAAGGTCAACGCTGCATGGTCGGGCCTGTGGCTGGGCATCCTCTACACCACGGTGCTGCTGGTGGTGCTGGACTACACCCGGGGCCAGTACACGCTGGGCGCTGAGCAGGAGGCGTACAGGAGCAGCCTGACCTGGGTGAGGCGCGGCCGCACCGCAACGCACGTGTCTGCTGGCACAGCATGCAGAGCTGATGTGTTGCTGGTATTGAACTCTTTTCCAGGCACAATACGTGCCAAGCGTACAGCAGAAAGGATGCTATGCAGCTGGTGCTGTGTCATACTTGGAAGTGCATCTGCCGTTGTGACCACAGCAGAAGAAGACACAAACAGCTGACATGTATACAGACTGGTTCTGCCCTGCAGTGCCTGCACGCAACATACATGTTTGCCAGAATAGAAGTTGTCATGCCATAGCGGGTGCATCCATGCGTCCATCCTACCACAGCTCTGCAGCCTGACACCCACACTGATGTTGTCCTGTGACAGGCTGTGCTGGTATGGCATCTTCCCCGCCGTGCTGCTGGGTGGCGCCCTGTCCTGGGCCTACATGCGGCACGTGCCGCGCCCCACTGGCCAAGCTGGTGGCGGGCAGGCAGCTGGGGAGGCCAACGTGGTGCTCAAGGATGTGCACCGCTTCAGGGACGTGTACGAGGTGGGGCTGCAGCTGGCACGCCTGGCCGGTCAGCTGATGCCAAACAAATCTACAACATATGCATTGCTATGCTGACTGTCCAAATGCAAGATTATATCACTCAAAAGCAACCCGGTGCAATATAATGCAAAGTTTTGTTGCTGCTACTGCCAAGCTTGCGGCGGTTCAGGCCATTGGTGTAAGCTACCATGCCTGCTGGTACATCAGCTGCTGCTGCTGCTGCTGCTGCTGCTGCTGCTGGTGATGATGATGATGATGATGATGATGATGATGATGATGATGATGATGATGATGATGATGATGATGATGATGATGATGATGATGATGATGATGATGATGATGATCTTTGTGTTCCCTCCTTGCCCCCGATCCAGGCTGAGTTCCTGCTTGCGTGCCATGCGCAAGTGGGATGAGGACGGCGTGCCTGACCCAGCCACCACTGCACTGGGAGAGGTGCGCGGTTGTGTGTCTGGGCATCCGGTCAGCCTGTGAGCATGTGCACCTGTGACTGGAGGCTGAAACTCTTTGCCAGGGCAGCTGCTGCTCC
>JACERP010001427.1:0-20780 GCA_014080715.1 Scenedesmus sp. NREL 46B-D3 | reverse complement strand
CTCTGTGTTGGTGCAGGGGTTGGCGCTGCCGGCTGCGGGCGGGCTTGTGGGGACGCCGGAGGCGCTGGCGACCTGCCCAGGGTTCCAGGGGTTGGAGACCTGAGCGCCCTGCAGCACACGCACAGGGGCCAGGCGGGGACATGCACAGCGCCCAGGGGCGGCAGTGCCAGTGTGAGGCGAGGTGGCAGCATGGCGGCTGCGTCAGCTGAGGCCGCGGGAGCACCCGTGGGTCGCGCCTTGATGCCAGCGATGTCAGGCTGCTGACAGCCACGCTGTGCGTGTGCGTGTGCGTGTGTGTGTGCGTGGGCGTGCGGGGCGGCGTGTGCGTGTGCGTGTGCGGGTGCGTGTGCGTGTGCGTGTACGTGTGCGTGTGCGTGTGCGTGTGCGTGTGCGTGTGCGTGTGCGTGTGCGTGTGCGTGTGCGTGTGCGTGTGTGTGCGTGTGCGTGTGCGTGTGTGTGTGTGTGTGTGTGCTTCGGCTGGTGCGCTGTTGCAGGGCCTCACCTGGTGCACCTCGTGGCTGTTGCTGGAGCAGCGCGCCACGGGGAAGTGCCTGTTGAAGCTGCCAAAGTGGGACTCGCCCCTTGACAGGCTGCGCAGCTGGCCGGGTTCGGCGGCAGTCAGCGCCTGCAGCGGGGCAAAGCAGGCGCGTCGGTTGTGTCGGTGACTGCATGTCGGTGGCTGGACGCAAGGCCCCGCGCACATGTTGGCTGAGTCATCCCGCGCAACAAAGGATGCGCTGGGGTGCACACGCACACGTCGTTGCACAGCTGGCACGCATCCTGAGCAAGGCGCACACTCCATCATCACACAGCACACACACCACGAGCGCTGCACAGCACTCCACGAGTGCCGCACAGCATTGTGGCCCGGGCCCCACCTGCAGCTGCGCCAGCTGCTCTGCTGATGGCGCCTGCCCCGTCCTGCTGCGCTCGCGCTTCATCTTCCGCCCGGGCCAATGCCACCAGCATCCTCCTCTGTCCCTGCCGGCCCCAGCACTGACTCTGCTGCTGCTCTAGCTGTGGCTGGGGCACCTTCGGCAGCCGCAGCCGCAGCCGCAGCCGCAGCGCTTTTCTCCTTCTCCTTGACTCGCTTTCTAGCCGGAACAGCAGCTCTGGGATCCATTCGGTGCTGAACGAGCTGTTCAAGGGCCCAGGGTGTGCCCCAGCCACTGCCGCTGCTGCGGCTGCCGCGCCGGGCACTGGCGGCTGGCTGCCGCTGCCGCTGCTGAGCTGGCGCAGTTCTCCAAGATGTCGCCCCACTGAGTGGGATCTGCAGACGAAGGACCATGACGCAGCTCGTCAAAGACAGGTACTTCCATCAACATGCGAGGGCTGATTGCCTGTGTAAATGTCTCACCGATGCATGGCACCTGCATTGCATGCAAGAGCTTGATGGACGACAGCACACAGCAGCCCCTGACCTCTGCCAGCACCGTCACAGTGCCGTCGCCAGCATGTGCGTGGGCAGCCATCTGTACTCTCTAGCAATGTTCACGTGCTGCACATCACCTAATGGTGAGCAGACGGCATCACTGTTCACCCACCAGCAAACGAGTCAGCGGACAGGTTGAGCACGCCTGCTGCTGTCATCTGATCAGCCGTCAGAGACACGCCCAGCAGGCTGCGGGCAGGGCCGCCGGCGGTCGCCAGCGACTCGGTGTCTGCAAACAGCGCTGCAAGAGCAGCAGCAGCGGATGCGGCAGTGGGTCCCTCCTGCTGCGGGGCTTGCTCCTGCTCCAGCTCCTGGTCCTGCTGCTTGACGCTCGGCGAGCCATCAGGACCAACAGTCATGTTGACCCTGGATGTTTGACCCGGTGCCACCTGCTGCAGCGGCTCCTGCTGCTGCTGCTGCTGCATGGCCTGGTTATCCTGCAAAAAACCCTTGCTTTCAATTGATGCCATGTTTGCCATTGGCTCCTGCTGGTGCAGCTGCTGCTGCTGATGCTGCTGCACCATCATCATCGGCTTGCTGCTGCTGCGCTGCTGCCAGTGCCACCGGCCTGCTGCTGCATTGCCCTCCATCCATGACCCCAAACCCCTGCATGTCGTCTCGCCCGCCCCTCGCCAGCACACCAGCAGCAGTGCCGGGCTGCAGCGCCACCAACTGCTTGAGCTCCTCGTCTGACATCCGGTCCAGCACAGCTTGACCTGTGGAGCCGGCCAGCCCTCTTGTATCGCCTGCTGCAGCAGCAGCGTGTTACTGCTCAGCTGCTGCTGCTGCTGCTGGGGTGGCAAGCCGCCTGAGAAGCCAGAGCACGAGCTGCTAGGCCGGCTTGCCCAACCCCCTGACAGGCTGGCCGCCAGCTGCTGCTGCTGCTGCTGCTGCTGCTGCGGAGGCATACACACACCCTGAGGATACAACAGCAGAAATCGGATGCATCAGGCTGCAGAGGCAGGACGGAGGCAGCACAGTGTCGAGCTGGGCAGCAGGCATGCAGGACCGCCGACCCTGCCGCAGCACCCCACCCAGCTGCAGGTGGACGCATCACAAGTGACACATGCACCTCCATGCGCAGCAAGTGCCGCCGGCCTGGCTCACCGGGAGGCTGATGGCGAAGGGCGACGCCGCCGCCTGGCCCCCGCCAAACAGCTGCTGATGTGGCAGCTGGCTGCGCGGCGCCGGCCCCTGCCCAGTCAGCGGGCCGGGCGCCGACAGCGCCGCGCCCTGCTGCGTGCCGGTGGTGAATGGGCGGCCTGACAGGGACGGCGCGCGAGGCAGCACCCGGCATCGACAGCGCCTGGTGCATGGCGGCAGCCTGCTGCTGCTGGCCTGTTGTTGTGGGGAAAGTGCCATGCGGGGCCGCATACATACAGGCAGCGCAGCATGCGGGTGTAGTCAGCCGGACGGCCCGCATCCGGCTTCCCAGCACGGGCAGGTGGCGAGCTGGTGGTGACCAGCCCAGCCCATGAACACGCCAGGCAGGCCACGCGCAGCATTGTGGGAAGCGCCAGCGCGCACACACAAGCCTACAAGCAGGCTGGGCGCAGGCTGTGCCACATTTGCCTGCCGTCCACACCCGACTGCGGTCCCAGCTGCACCATCACCAGCAGTGTGTCACCTGGACCCCGCAGACAGCGCCCCCCCCCCCCAACTCACCCAGGTGCATGTAGCCTGCCGGTGCACTCTCGGCATTGCTGTCGTGGCCGCCGCTGGCACCGGCCCGCATCCCGCCACCCATGGCAGGCGAGGCAGTGGTGCCAGACATGCTCAACGGCCCAGCACTGCCGGCAGCAACAGCTGCTGCTGCTGCTGGGTCCCCATCTGCAAGCATGCCGAGCCCTGCGGACCGCTGCTGCGCTGCGGCCTGCACCCCATGCTGCTGCCCCGGATCCGCTTGCAGGAAAGCCCAGCGGGTTGTTTCCTGCAAGCGCAGCCAGGCTCGACTGCAGAGATAACTGCAGGCCAACCCCTCCCCCTCCTCGTGAGGTTCCTGCAAGCAGTGGCGGCGGCGTGACAGCGCCACTGCCAAGCGGCGTGAGTGCGCGCAGCCGCGCAGCGCTGGCTGTGCTGTTGACGGCTGCCAGCTGCGCCTGCTGCAGTGCTGCCAGGTGCATGTCCACCAGCGCCGAGGGTTCGCCTGGGCCCAGCGCCTCCGCAAACGCCTCCATGATGTGTGCGGCTGTTGCATCCTCCCACACCTGCGGCAGCCACCACCAGCAGCACCAGGTGCACGTGCAGAAGCACGCTGCAGTGGCCGAGCCGTGTGGGGTGCAAGCGTGTGCGTCAACAAGGTCTTGGCGCCTCATTGCAAATGACTAGACCAGCCGGGCAGCTGAAGGCTTGTTGTTGTTGGCTTGGCAATTGCAGGTGGTACACTGTACACAGATGTACAGAGTGCACCCCTACGCCCACGCACACGCGCACACACTAGGGCGCATGTGACGGTACATAGCGCCGCAGCACTTGCAAGGAGGCAGCGGCTGCTGCTGAACGTCGCACCACGGGCCAAGTGGTTGCGCGGGAGGGGGGAGGGACCATCCAGCAGCGTTTCCGTCTCTATCCACACGCACCTCACACCGGCCAGCACCATCTGCGCCTCCTCTGGCCTTTGTAGATAAACACGGGATTGCCAGCGACCCAGGCAGCAAAAAGAGAGCTTGTGGCGCATGCCAAGGAGGACCCCAAATCAACACTACTGCGCTACACCTGCGCAACCCGCGACGGGTCGAAGCAGCACACCCCGCTCCCCAACCTCCTGCATGCAAGCAACCCACAACTCACGGGCGCGTCAGCAAGCAGCGCCCAGCCGGGGTGCCGCATGTAGCGCCAGTAGCCGGCCGCCAGGCATCGCAGCGCCTCCACGTGCCGCGCCGCGGGCAGCTGCAGGCGGTCGGTCAGGCGCGCCACGCGCAGCTGCCCCGTGGCTGCAGGCAGGCTCAGGATGATGCCTGCAGGGAGGGCCGGCGCGCGGCGTGCGGCGCACAGCAGCACACGCGTTGCGGGCGTCCGTCAGCGTCAAGGGCGGCAGCAGCGGCCGCAAACACCCGCCGAGCGGCGCTGCGCAGGATGCCGCGGGTGACGGATGCGCGAGGGCGTGCCAGGCGGCCGTGCGCTGCAAGTGCCCGGCTGTGCAGAGGGCCTGTGCGGCAAGCGACCGCCCGCGCCTCATCGCAACAGCACCAAGCACGTACGCGACGACCAATGCAACCCAGCTTCGGGTCGGTCGGCGACAGCCCCGCTGTGCACTGCATCGCCTACGTTGCAAGCAGGGGAGTTGCAGACGCGCGCACGCGCGCATGCACGCACATGCCCTTGAATGCCCCAGCAGCGGCCAGGCGCACCTGTTGGGCTGTCAAAGTCCACCTGCGCCTTGTTGGCGCGGTACAGCAGCCCCAGGGGCCGCGACGCGGTGGGCAGCACAAAGATGCGCGCCATGCTGTCATCCCACACCACCTGGCATCAGCATCAGCATCAGCAGCAGCAGCAGCAGCAGCAGCAGCCTCAGCAGCAGTAAAGTCACTTGCTGTCACCAGCAACAGCGAGCAGACTCCCAGCACAAGAACTGAAGGGTCACATGCCGGTTGTTGCAGCGCATCCAGGAGACCAGGAACACCGGATCTGCCGACAGGAGACGCGCTGCGGCCTTGATGCCTTGAAAGGTCGCCCTCTTTCAATCCCTGCGCTGCTCCCAGACAGCGTCGCTGCAACGGACCGCCGTTCGATTGCTGTGCTGCACGGACCCCTGTTCACCGGCCCCCCAAAAACCACAAGCACACGCACGCGTCCCGCACCTTCTCCGTGAGCATGCGGATGAGGTTGCGCCACTTCTCCGCGTCACGCGCCATGTTGAGCGTCTCGCGCAGCCGCGCCTCCATGTCCGGCGCGGCGCGGCACGCCTGCACCAGCGTCATCAGGTCCTCCACTGCAGCGGCATCGCACGCCAATTGCCCCCAGCACGCAGGCGTGATTGTCAGCGAGCGAAGGGTGGTGCAGCTGTGTGGTGCGGTGGACGGCACTCCGGCAGACCTGGGCACACGCATGACAGGCATGCCACGCCTTGCCGGTTGCGCTGCGGCTGGCTGCACCCCCGCGTGCAGGCGCACCTGTCTCCACCCCGTCAAAGTTGGACTTGAGGTTGCTGATGGTGGTCTCGCCCAGGCTGGCAAAGGTCTTGTCCGTGATGGGGTCGTGCGCGCACAGGTAGTCGGCCTTGCGGCAGCCGTCGTAGCCCTTCTTGGTCGTCACCTGGCGGCGCACCAGCACAGGCGGCAGCGCGTTGCTTCATCACCCAGGCTGTGCACATGCATGCTGCGCAAGCGCACGGCCGCCGCGGCCCTTGCTCCTGCAGCCCAACCAGCTGCTGCTGATCTGCTGATATGCATTTGCAGGCTGAGAAGAGCAGGCACCAACGTAACAACACGGCCACAAGGTAACAGAGAGGCTTGGTCGGCCGCTGCACCGCACACACCATATGCTGTGCACTCCTCAGTATCCCGCGTGCATGCCGACAGCGAACCCCGTTTCCCCCTTCCTCAACATCTCCCGGCCATGGCCCTCCCACCACCACTCGTCGCTCCTGCTTCCAGCACGTTACACCCTTTCATGATCCCCAAAATAACATGGTACGAAACTGCACACAGGCTCACCTTGAAGCTCTCGCTTTCCACCTGTGCCAGTGTCGCCTCCGTCCCACCGGCTGCGCCGCACCGCACAGCACGCGCCATCAGCTTGAAGCTCTTGAAAGTGCGCCCACCAACCTGCGCCCGCCGGCAGGGGCAGCAACAAGTGGTGAAAACGACAGCATGCGACACGTCCAGCGACACAGCGGGCAGCAGCGGAATTCTGCGCAGCTGCCCCTGGCTCCCAACCCTGGTGCAGTGTGTGCGGCAGCCACGGCTGGGCAGCCGTGTGCAGCATGCACACTTCGCACCTTGAACTTCGAGTTCTTGTCCAGGAACTGCAGCTCAGGAATGCGGCCGGCAGGACCCAACCGGTCATCCTGCAAGCACAGCGCATCATCAGCATCATCATCATAATCATCATCATCATCATCATCATCATCATCATCATCATCAGCGTCATCATCATCATCATCATCATCATCATCATCATCATCATCATCATCATCATCATCATCATCATCATCATCATCATCATCATCATCATCATCATCATCATCATCATCATCATCATCATCATCATCATCATCATCATCATCATCATCAGCAGCAGCAGCAGCAAAAGGCAACCAAACAGAACCATCTGCCCACAGCGACAATCCAGCACAGCAGCTCCTTTCCCCAACGCAATGCCGACATGCGCCGTGCTGACTGCCTCGGCAGCACCTGCCAAACCACCCGCTGCTACGCACCAGCTTGTTCCTTTGCTTGGAACAAGCACCGCAGAGCTACTGCCCAGACCCGCCTGCTCCACATGTCGTTGGGTGCGTGGTTGAGGTGCTACACATACTGCAAGCCCCACTCCCCACCTGCGTCACTTCGATGGCCACGCCCTTGTCCTCCTCCGGCACCACCCCAGCAGCAGCAAACAGCGGGTGCCCGTCGTCGCTCAGGTACAGCCCAGCGGGAGGGTCCCGAGGCCGCTGCTGGCCAGCTGCTGCCCGTTCACCACATACAGCTTCAACCGCACATCCTGCAGGACAACCGGGCTGTTGGTCTCCTTGTCCACCAGCTGCAGGCAGACATCGCTGCCGCACTTGGCCTTGATGAGCTGCCCTCCTTTGCCATCATCACGCACCTGCAGCAGCAGCAGCCAGCAGCAGCAGCAGCAGCAGCAGCAGCAGCCAGCAGCAGCACCTTGGACCGGCAGTGCGTTGAGCAGACAGCCCAGGGGCTACAAGGCGTATGCTAGCTGGGCTGGCACCTGGACGCAGACTTACGCAGCCTTCTGCACACAACAGCATCTTGAAGAAACAGCTCTGTAGCAACACGACAGAGCCTGAAGACAGCCATGCCTTAGCACGACCAAACAATGGCCTGTGGACAAACACACTACACACTATAATCCACAGTCCCCCTCTCCTGCCGCTGCTCACCCAGTACTGATGGTCGAAGCAGTCTGCATCGTCGCAGACCTTGCTGGAGTTGTTGCGGCACAGCGCGCAGTCCTCCAGCCTGCAGCCCATGAACCTTCAGCAGCAGCAGCAGCAGCAGCAGGGGCAGCAGCAGCAGCAGCAGCAGCAGCAGGGGCAGCAGCAGCAGCAGCGGCAGCAGCAGGGGCAGTAAAACGGCAGACACTGAGCGAGCAGCTGACTGCTTCCTTGCAGGAAGCTGCATGTTAGGGAGGGGAGCCTCTGAGTAAATGCATGCCTGATGCCCTGGCTCTTAAGCACTGCTGAACAGCGGGGGGTAGAAACGCCTGCGGTGACCAGCTCTGCAGCTGTGGCAGCTATCGGCCACAGCCACTACAAGGTACGTCACCAATACTAATGCCTGCTTGAAAGATGTTGCCAGTGTCAACAGCTATGTCTGGCTCTGTAGTGCGCTTCACAAGAGCATACCAGGCACACACACCAACTGCAGGCTTGAGCAATGTCTCGCTGTTTCTGTAGCTGCTGCATGCAAAGCGCAGCTGCACGATCAATCGAGCTGGCATGGCTGCAGCCACAGACTGTTCAAGTATCTGTTGGCTGAGCGCAGTACAGTATGTTGCCAGCCTGTGCAGCTGCTGGCTGCTGCAGCTGAGGCGGAGCACTGCAGAAGGCTTGGCGTGTGCTGCAATGCTGCCCTACAACACGACGCCCAGCGGCTGTACTGCAGCTGCTGCTGCCATAGGACTGGCACGCACTTGCATACGTGCTTGAACTCCAGGCGCACATCTACAGGCCTGGGCGCATTGGAGCCAACGCTCCCCAGCAGCCCGTCCACAGCAGCCTGCACGCGCTGCTCTGAAACTCCTAGCGCAAGCTGGGACACCAGGAGCCGCTGAAGCTCGAGAGAAAGTCCTGCAAGTCGAAGCAAGAAGGTGAAGGTCGACAGGCGCTGAGGTATGCATTGCATGCGCTAGCATCAGAAGCAGCAGCGTGAATGCTCCTGTCACTTGCCCACAGAGCAGGGCAAGCAGGACGTCCTGCAATGGTCCTGGGAGCTAGCAAAAGAAAGATCAAATGTTTCTACGGGTGACTAAAGTACAGGCCTGCACTAAGGCGGGCTGCATCATCATCAACAGTTGGGGCAACATAACCCTGCAGGTCGGTGCTAGCAGTGACGGTGCCATGCCAAACCACGTGGTAGCTATACCAAATGACAACTTCGCACCTTGAGCAGAGCGGGTGGCACCCCAGAGAGCTCAGGCGGCAGCTCCAGCACTGCAGGCTGAGGTGTGCCGTAATACTCCATTATCAGCCGGTCCAGTCCATGGGCATTCAAAACAATGTAAATGGACTGATTGCAAGTACCACTGGCCCGGTACAGGTGACTGGACAATGAGTGGTGCACACTTAGCTGTGTTCGCAGATGCGGTGCAAGTGAAGGGGCGCTGCAGGTGTGTTGCAGGTGCGAGTATGTGTTGATAAATTAGCATAGGCTACAGCAGGCAGCGGTGAGGTACTGGTTGACATAATAGGTGTGTCACTGTCAGTATGCCCTAGCCCTGCTCATGTGCAGCCGATGTCAGCGCAGACCCAGCCTTTGAAAAGACGACCAATTTAGGTTTCTTCAATTCAAACACCATTGGCTCCGTGAACATGCTTCTTGGCTGTATGGCAGGCTGTCAACAGACCAGTACGAACCTCGCCATGAGACCTCCGTGAACAATTTTTGAACGAGTATATTAATTCACCCATGTAGGCCAAATTCTGCTGTCGTAATGCACTTCCAACAATAGAACGCATTGGTTCCTCCAGAATACCTTCAGGCGGTGTGCCCGGCCAGCGCTGGTGCCACCTCATCTCTTTCAACTGCCAGCTGCAGCGTGTGTGCTGGCCTCTGCTGGTGACCAGCGCGCGCATGAGTACAGCGCCAGCTTGGTGGCAGTATGCATTCAAAACTTCAAAGAGTTTTGGTGGAGTTTATGCCAGGCTATCAAAAGACAATAAACAAACAATTTGAAAACATGAAGCTACACAGTAGCCACAAGAAGGCACTTCAGTGCCACGTCCTTTATATTTAACAAGCATTGCGTTTTTCCACAAGCTGCTTGACTTGTCTGCTTCGGTCCTGTGCCTTGTTGCAAGCTGCCGCACTGCATACTAGCTGCTCCTTTTGACTAGCTGCAGTGGGTGGATCCAGCTTTGCTTACATGAGCAGCCTCGCATGCAGGGGTAGGGTGCCACTTCCAGGCTTGCCTTTTCATGCTAGAGTGCTTCTTCTTCTTCACTAGCTGCTCAGAATACAAGTCACACCAGGTCAGTGACTGTCACGCCGTGACTGCAATGCTTGCAGGCTGCTTGCTTGCATAGCAGCGCACTCGGAGCACCAGCTAGAAGCTTCTACTTCTCACCCCGGGGCGCTCCTGGACCATCAAGATATTGAAGAATATGACATTGCATTCACTAGAGTCCAGGAGCTGGTCAAGTCGGACTGCGTCCGTGCGTACATGCCACACGTGTGACGGCTGAACTGTCTTCTGCTTGCTCCTTTGCAAGATCATCTTGCCTGCAGGCGCAGCTGCGCACAAATTGCTTATCAAAAGGAAGAGCTGCCTGCTGTGCTGGTGCTTGGTAACATAGTAATCGGTTCTCGTGCTGCAGCTTGTTATCATGTATAGTGACTGTGCAGCCTACAACTCACAAGGCAGCTGCCGTATACCTGCAGGAACTCTGAACACTATGTTTACATACATGTTGTATGACAAACATGACAAATCAACTAATATCATATCAATGACGGAGCAACATGATGCGCCACAACCCTGGAGTTCAAATACCACACCCGCATATTCGCAAGCTATGACAATGATATGCCCAGTGCCAATACCTGCTCAGAAATGTACTGCCTTCCGTTATCTGACATTCACAGTATCCGCCTACAAAGGGGGAAAAAGCCCATGCTTCACACTGCGATGGGCTGCAGCAACCACCGTAACATGCTCATAGCCCGTCAGGTCAATTGCTCTGCTTTCCTGCCTGCGGCTGCTACCCCAATGCGACTAACAGGCGCACGATAGCAGCCACATAAGCACAAAACTTGTAATATACATCAACAGTAACGAAACCTTATATCAACTGTGCCTGCTCAATACAAAACACAACCATGCTTGCACAGCAACCAGATGTGCTGAGCTGGCCAAGACAACCAGCTGTAATAGGTACCACCTATCACATATCACCAGGGCTTGATGGGTATCACAAAGCACTGGCAGCCAGCAGCTGTCAACAGCAGTCACCAGCCCAGCCAGCCCATCCGTACAACGCACCAAGTCCCTTTGCTTACAAAAGCACCCAGCACAGTTGCAGGGACACATGCATCGCCTGGTGCGCCTGGGTGCGCCGCCAGTGCACATGTACGCGGCAGGCACGCAGATGAGGGTTGATGCTGCAGAGACGCGGTACAGGGGGCATGGGCAACTGTGCAGCAAAATTGTGGCAAATGTGGAACTGAAGCATCATCTCCTGCCGCCTGCCGCACAAAAATATACAAGTAGCTACATACTGCAAACAGTGGCCAGGTGAGCGCAGTTGAGCATCATACAGCCTGCATGGCTGAAGCAAACAGGCACATCACGCCGCAATCTAAAAAGGCGCTTACAAAACCGTTTGACAAGGCTGGCAGAAACTTCATTCGTAAACCCTACAACTGCTGGGCACCTTGGCGGCAAAATTGCACGCCCAGCAGCGTCACTTACACACTGCATCATCAGCTCAGCATAGACGCAACACAGGAACGTACACAGCGGACAGCACACAGAACTTTGACATAACTGGTGCAGCACAACAGCATGGTCGCAAACCTACCAACATGCATTCCTCACCATCACACTGATGGCAGCCATGTGTACCAGCTCGTGTGAGCCAATCCAGCCCTTGCTATGAATTGTCCTGCCACTGCCACACCATGCTGGCCATACAGAGCTAGGGACAAAGTGCCCAGCAGCAACCTCTGCTCACGGAAGCCAAGTGATGTTGCTAAGGGCGAGTGGTATGCTAATACAGGTGCATGCTCATAACTGTGTGCTGCAAGGTTTGCTGCCCTCTCCTGCTAGTAGTAACACTGCAGCACCTGCCTGGCGTGCAGCTGCTTGAACGCCAGCAGCTCCACGCAAGCTTACGCGTCGCGCAGCCAGGCTCACAGCATGCTGCTCTGCAGAGCTAGGCTGAAGTTCCAGCAGAGGTTGCTACTTGCTGCAGCAACCGGCCTCTGCGCAAAGAAGCACCCAAACAGCAACAGCAACAGCAACAGCATCAGCATCAGCAGCAGCAGGAGGAGGTAACGGCATGAGCCTACCATGAGGGCGACTTTGCCAGAATGGAGCCAACAGAGTAGCAGCAAAGACAAAGCATGATGCTGCTGTGCTATCACTGCTAGACTAGCGGTCAGACGCAACCGTTGAACGCATCGGCCAATGCTTCAGCAGTTGACAACCCATTGCTGCACCCTACAGAACGAGAGGTGGCCGACACCTCCTCCACCGGCAATGGCCCGCACCTGCTGTGGACTGCCTGCACTGTCGCTTGTACGGCTGTTGAGTCTGCTTGCGCCGTTTGTTGCTGGAGACAAAGCGAATGCCAGCTCTGCGGACGCTCCTGCTGCCGAGGCAGTGCGCCTGGGCGAGAACGAGGCATTGCGCCGAAGCGAGAACGCGTTGCACTGCTGCCTGCTCCGCTTGGTAGTCTTCCAATGTGACTCCCGTGTTTGCTTCAGCGCCAGCATGAGGTCTCCCTGTGGTGGCACCAGGGTGTGGTCCTGGTGCGTCCTCACTGCAGCCAGCAGCGGCCCCAGCAGCTGACTACCTCCTGTTACAAACTTTGTGGCTTCATCCGCTGCAGTGTGGTGTGCTAGAGCAGCCATTGACTTAGTAGTGTGAGGGAGAGATCAACAAGAAATGCGAGTGTTTGACGTCTTTCGTTGCTGATATGCTGCAAACAAAGGCGAGCATGAAATACCCTGCGGCAACGAGGTGGGCCTTAAGACAGGGACCAAGATGTGGTGCTGTCATGACAGCCGCGTCAGCAACGTGCAGACAGGACATTGTCCTGCAGCTCTCATCAAGCCGTGAAGAAAAACACATACTAGTCTGGTTATTGCACGTACTCTTCATCACTCCTGCCAATGGGTGCCTCGACGTTTGTGGACAAGTTTGAAAGACAACTTTGGACAGCTACCGTGCAGTGGACGCAGTCGGGCCAGAAGCAAAGCCAGCTTTGCTTGCATGCGGCATTCGGGTAGATTAGGTACACTTTCATCGCATCCTGCTTGCATGCCGTGTAGTGCCTTCTACTCTTCAAATGGAACAGTGCCACACAGTTACCGTGCACCGTGTAGTGCCACACAGTCACAGACGCAGAAGGGTTGGTGCCCCTGAAGCTCCTGGATCTGGACAGCTGCTTCCTACATGTCATCAGTGGCGCCAGCATCGTTTACAGTGCGTGGTCCGCGTTGCATGCATGAGCAGCAGCAGTCATTCGCTTTCATGCGGGGGGGGGGGGGGGCTGCTAGTGTACTGCATGCTAGTGCCGTGTCCTCTCACATGTGTGGCACTCTGCACACCATGAAGTGCTTAGGGACGTTTGTAGGGAACACTTAGGGACAACAGGTGTCAGTGCAGTGTATGGGGTCATTGCTGCTCACGCGTGCGGCGGCGAGGTCATGGAGTGCAGAGTGCCACACATGTGAGAGGACACGTGTGGCACTCTGCTCACCATGACCTCAACGTTGCACGCGTGAGCAGCAATGAACGCATAGTCCATGTCGAAAGGCAGGGTGACGCTTGTAGCACTGGATTTGTTGCCTTGCGGGAAAAGACGCCCACATCACCTGCAAACGCTTAACTGCAGCGCTGCAACATACTCTCCTTCTTCCTCATCATAGTTCCAGCCGCCGACTCATTGCATAAATAACAACCCTATATATCAGGATATAACAACCCTAGAGCAGAGCACAGCAACAGCACATTACTGCAAATCACACAGTACATGGGCAAAACATTGGCGGGCAAGCGGGTGGTTGACACACAAGCGGTGGACACGCGGCCCTTGCATGCGGTTCGCGGCACTTCACGATCACTGTCTCTTGCAGCGGGCAGCACCCACAGCACCCCACGCACCACTGCACCTACTGCTGCTTGCTGCCACCCTGCTGCAGCAAGCTGTACGGCCAGGTGCGGCTGCAGTCCAAAACAGGCTCACTCCTGCACGCCTGTGTATGTATGGGTAATATGATGATGATGATGATGATGATGATGATGATGATGATGATGATGATGATGATGATGATGATGAGGCTCACTCCTGCACGCCCAAATAACCGTCCGCATCCTCAGTGCCCTGCACTCACTGCGCAGTGAACCAGAGCCTCTGAGTTTGCGCATCGTCAACTTTTCAGCTGGGCAGTGTTTCCAGGGCTACTAGTACTGGTTCAGCTGCTCTGCCAGCATGTCGGGGTAGCTGGTGACAGTTGACTCATGGTGCGCCAGGATCGCCTCCACCAGCGCCGGGTGCAGCCAGAACTCCCGAGAGTCTTGCTGCAACGCGCCTGATGGTGGTCTTGCTGCCGTGGGATTGTGGTGCACTGCAGCTCCTGCTCCCTCTCCTGCATGGCAGCCTCAAGTTACTTTCCTGATTTCTGAAGGAGAAGCTGCGTCAGTGAGGCTGCCAACCACCTTGACAGCCACGCTAACGCAGCTTCTTCTTCAGAGACCAGGAAAAATGAAGACAGCCTCACCAACGCAGCTTCTGGCTCAGAAATCAGATTGAGGTCAGCAAGTGCGTGCAACGTCAAGGACAGCAAGTGCATGCAAGGTGCTTGCCTAAGAATTTGGTGTGCGTTGGACAATCGGAAGGGTCAGTGTTGTGGCGATGTTGGTTGGCAGGAACACACTTTGTGTGAGAGGGGTTAAAGGTTTTGAGTGCCTGCCCTGTGGATGTTACTGCCTTGCTGGCTGCTGGCTGGTGTGTGATTTGCCTGCAAGCTCATGCAACTAGCCTCAGTGCCTGTAGGCTGATTGCATACCATGCTGGCTGCAGGCATTCTACAGGCATTCAGCACACAGCATGTGGCATGCACAGCAGATGTACATGCGCATCAGATCCAGAAGCTTGCACCAAAGCATCCTGCAGCAAGTCACACCAGGCAATGCTTGGGTCCATCAAAGAACTGCTCGGGTACGGAACGCCTGCTGTTACTTCTGCATGGTTCAGGTGAGCCTGCGTACATCATGCGATTCAGGTAGCAAGGTGCTTGCCTGCTGCTGCTATTGCTGCTGCTGTGGATAGAAGCACAGGGAACCTGCCATCACGGGGCGTACCTGGCTTGCGCAGGCCCTTGCAGCGCAGATTTGCTACCAGTGCTGCATTGTTGGTGCTCACGTCCAGGGAGATGGGCAGGGAGTGGGTCGGGGCCACGCCCGCTGCCGCTGTGGGGAGCTGCACCTTGCCTGTGCTGCTGCCCATGCCCTCAGCACCCAAGTCG
Organism: Scenedesmus sp. NREL 46B-D3; assembly: GCA_014080715.1. Lineage (NCBI taxonomy): Eukaryota > Viridiplantae > Chlorophyta > Chlorophyceae > Sphaeropleales > Scenedesmaceae > Scenedesmus > Scenedesmus sp. NREL 46B-D3. Next base: position 5,753 of record JACERP010001427.1, on the reverse strand, counting down.
CCCAGCCAACAGGAGAATTTGGTGAGTAGCAGGTCGTGGTTGGCGAGGAGGGCTCTTGGCGAGTCTGTAGCATGATAGCAGTGTTGCTGTATTTGGCGGCATGAGCACTGCTAGCCCACACTGTCGCCAGCAACGAAGCTCCAACACCAGCACGCAGCCCCGCCCACAGGCAAAAGGCCAGCCGTGCAGCCCTGTAGAACAAGCATACGACACACTGCCATGACCAGGCAATTGTTGCCCAGTGGCCTGCAGCTCACCATCCCCTTTCCTGCAAACCCTCCCTGGCACCGCCCAGCATCCAGCACTATGTTCTGTACGGTGCGCCTTAGCACGCTCACCCCAGGATGCCCTCCCGGTCTGTAACAGCTGTTGTCGGCCGCTAGGTCGTTGGGTTGTCCGGCATGCTGCAGCATCAGGTGCTCTTGACAAGCACTGTCATCCGCAGAGTGATGCAGAGCAACACCATAGGAACGGCATCAGCACAATCACCTAGACCACAGCCAGGATCTGAGTGGCTGCATGTCTACTTGCTGTTTGTGCGTGGCCAGCAACAGGTATACAGCTGGTACAGTAAACTGAAAGCCAACTGCTGTGCCAACAGTGCCGCTGCAGAAAACACCGCTGCTGAAATATCTGCAGTAACATGTGTACCTTGGTTGCGGGTAAGCATCATGCTGCACAGCATTACGGCAGTGCACAGCACAGCTGGTCGCCAGCAGCACTGCGATGGTGCATACTTTTCCCTGGCAAGAAGAGGCAGCAAAACAGAAAACCAGTCCCACTGGCTGGCAGCCCAACTGAATGGTGCGCTGAACAGTAGATCACCATGTAGCGGTGACTTGCATTCTGCACCAAGGTCTGCACCCTTTCAGTCACATTCATCCCCTTCTATAGGCTCAGCAGGAGCCACAGCTTGCATGGCCCAAGCTGTACAACTGGCACATAGGCAAGTGCTGACACTGACCACTTGCATTGCCTGTTCACACCTGATCCGGACTTGCTGCTGCCAGCCTAGGTTGGGCGTGACTTTGCAAGCGAGCAGCAGGGGAAACAATGCTGCTAGTTGGTTGAATTGAAGCGCATGACCAAAACTCTTCTGGCAGCAGCAGAGCGGCTTTTGGCTGGGGCAGCATTTACAGCCAGGCTACGGGGATTACCGACAGCTGACATCAGAGATTCAAGGTGCCCGTGAACTGTAAGCATACGAAGTAAATGGGAGTCTTAGCGGGGCTGACGGGGCAGCGGCGTCTGACGGGGTACAGTGTAACCGTTACACCAGAACAACAACAACAACAACAACAGTGGCTGGCGTTTGGAGTGGGGAGCTTCACGTATTTCTGCGCGATCGGCAGTTCAGGCGGTTTTGAAGAAAGATTGTTTTGCTTGGTGGAAAGTTTTACTGGGCACGCTGCCAAGGCAACACAGTACATAACAGCAGATAGTACGGCCAAGGGGTACCGCCCATGCCATGCCCAACATTGAAATCCTTACCTTCCTGAAAGCTGCTCACCGATTGAAAAACCTTGTAAACCTACTGCGAATAGCGTGGAATGGCATGATCAGACGCATCTGCTGTGTCCTTCCTAGTGCCCTCATCAGACACTTGCAAGCAGTAGCATCACACAGCCCGCCTGCTTTGTTCAGGCACAGCAGTACAGCCTCATCTAGCCCTGACAGGCAGCTCTACCAGCAACCCATGGTACGCACACGTGCCTCAAGGCGACGAAATGAAGGCTTACACCACATAGCAGAGCGGTTACGGAGCTTGCCAGAGGCACAGCAAGAGCCAGTGAGCAGCAAGCTAGCAGCAGTGCTGGTGCCGCTGTTTCAAGACGAAGATGGAGTGGTCAAGGTCTGGCTCACACAGCGAGCCATGCATCTCAACAGCCACAAAGGTGGGAGCAGGTGCACAGGCTGCGGCGGCAAGCGTAGAGCACAACCTGCTGGACATGGCCGTTGTGAGCCTGGGGCGGTTTGCAGCAGCAGTCTCGGATCGCACAACATGACATGCAGTTGCGCAGAATGTCAGCTTGCATGTGCTGAGTTTGCTGCTGGTGTTGCTGCCTGCAGGTGAGGTGTGCCTGCCTGGTGGCAAGCGTGACCCCACCGACCCTGACGACGCCTTCACAGCAAAGCGGGAGGCACATGAGGAGATGGGTCTGCAGCCCAGTAGCGCCCAGGTCAGCTCCACGACTAGCTGCACACAGCTGCGTACGCCTGGGCACACCAACTGCAACTGCAGTGCAGCACGGCGTAAGGGTGGTTTTATGCGGACAGCACACACATCGTAATGATGCGTGCTCAGTGTACTGGCTACGCATCTGCAGCCACATGTGCTGGAGCTCCGGCTGAGGTGGGCCTGCGGGCAGGCAGCATGCAGGGCGCGGGCAACAGTGCTGGCAGGCTGAAGGCACACAGCTGACCTCCCCTGTTACATCAGTCGTGTGTGCGGAGGAGGCTGTGGCTGCCGTGTGCGTTGTCGGCAGTGACAGCAATCAATCAGCAATCCTGATGCCTCGCTTTCGCTCATAAGCTATCAGAATGCCCCAAGCGCAAAGGCAGTGACAAGGCTGCGCTGGTTGCCGATGCCAGTGTAGCTTTGCTGTCACATGCGCTTGCTCAGTGTGTGTGTGCATGCGCTTGCATGTGCAGCGCCGTGCAGCCCAGCCAGCAGCAATTTGGCCTGTGAATGGTTGTGATAGCCCAAGCGCGCCGTGCGACAACGCACACTTGTGCTGCTCTTGTGCTGTGCTGTACATACCGCGTTGCTTGCAGGTGCTGTGCCAGTTGCCACCCATGCTGAGCAAGCACCTCTACTCAGTCACACCTGTGGTTGCACTGGTGGGTCCCTGAGCAGCGCAGTACACCTGCCTCGACCCAGCACAATCCTTGCGGTGTGCCAGCACCACCTGCAGCAATGCCATGCCAGTGCGCAGTGCACCAGTGCGCGGGTCCTGTCACAACACCTGCTCAAGTGCGGCGGTCATCAGTCATCCGCCAGACGTTTGCTCAGCACAGTGATTGTGATTTGGCTGACGCTGCTCTCTCCTGGCCATAATGACCGCTGTATGGTGGTGTTGCGCTCGTCGTGCTTGCTAGGTGCCTGATGACTTCCAGCCACAGCCGAACGCCGATGAGGTGGATGCAGTGTTTGCCATGCCGCTGTCTGCATTCCTGGATGCCCACCAGCACATACACTGGGACATGCGCAGCAAGGCCGCCACAGAGTGAGCGCCGCGGCAGTCCAGCACACGGGCTAGATGTCTGCCGACTTGCCCTGCACGTGCTGTGCTCTGTGCATGCGTCAGCTCTCAAAATAGCAGCTGCTGCGGTGACCGCTTCGTCGCATTCCACTCACCCTGCACCTGGGTGCTGCGCAGTGCTGTGTCGTGTGTAGGCGTGCCTGTGTTGCCAGCAGCTGCTGCATGCTGCGACCCCTCAGCGCCGCTCGACAGCCTGCAGCTCGCACAGCTGGCACTGGTGGCATGTGTCAATCTTTCACCCGGTGCTGTTACTGTGCTGTACTCGTCACCGCGCTGTGCCCTCACTGGTTTCTCAGCAACAGCACCGCTGTTTTGTAATGTTGCCGTGTCTGTCCTGCAGGCGCTTTCGCCGGGTGCACAGCTTTGACTACCAGGGCTATGTGGTGTGGGGGCTCACAGCACTCATCATGATTCAAGTGGCTGAGCTGGCGCTGGGCCGCCCGCCAGACTTCGAAGTTGAACACCCGAGCAACGTCAACAAGCCACGCATGTGAGTGCACAGGTCAGTAGCACCCACAAACGTCGAGCGAGCTGCCCACGCGCCAGAAGCTGTGGAATGCAGCCAAGGCTGCTGCACGTGTCAGCCGGCGCTTCAGCGGTTGCCAGAGCAGTTGCCTGGAGCTAAAGCCTCACCGCCGCAACAGCAGCAGCAGCTTATGCGCGCCAGCAAGGGCTTGCTGCTTTCCAGGCGAGCCAGCATAGGAGTTTTGCTTGTTCAATTCAAATGCGGCATGTAGGCATGGCCTCGTGGGTACTGCACAGCAAGTTTGGCTCCCGGACCTTCTAGACTCCATAGTACACCAGTCATGACTGCTAGGCTTACGACACATTGAGTTTGTGGAGCTGTTGGGCTCAGTGTTGTATGTTGTGTGTGTTGCTTTGTTACACTTTTTGGCAGCAGCTGGCAGGCATCTGCGGGCCTAGCGGCAGTCCTCATTTAGATACCAGCTACAGCTGTATTATCCTACCACACGGGCATGCTTCAAATGTTGCAGCATGCTGTGTGTGCACTCCTGCAAAATTGCGGCCATCCTTGTTTGATGCATATTTGACGGCCTACAAAATACATCTTCGAGCTGATGTTGGTGATTTCCCAATCAGTGTGTCCTGCATGCTATAGCTGCTGCAGTGGCCTTTCACATGTTGAGCTGCCTGCCGCAAGCAGCTCACCAGCATTGCCGCAGCACAGAGCTCGCGCAACATTTCTTGTTTTGGCTTCCTGGCAACCACTGCATGCATCTAAGTAATACATTGCTGTGGTTGCCTGGCTGACTGTTTCATGTGCACATAATCACTAGTGGCTTGCAGCATACTTGCACATACATGGTACTCAGCATAACAGGCTGTGCAATATAACGTCATGCAGCAAGGAGTTTGTTTTAGCCTGTATCGGCCCTGCTCTCTTCATGTGCATGACATGTCAGCAGCTGCAGGTAGCCATTGCCTGCCTCCAACCCCGGACAGCGAGCTTAAACAAGCTGATCTTTCTTTGTGTGCTACCAGCCACTGCAACTGTGGCCTGCGAGGCGGCAGTCTTGCTGTGCATAGTAAGTTGTTGTTGAACTGCAAGTTTGGCAGAAGTTAACACTCTTGAGTGGGAGATGTGGCATGCACTGCAGCATACTTGCTGTTCTCTTTCAAGGGTCTAGGGTCTATATATCGCTATGCTTGATGCGAGTGCCCCTTGTAGATTATCTCAATCCGGCATGCAGCGTTGTCACCTGTCTTGGAGCACACTGCCAGTGGCAAAAAGGCAACACACTTGCAGTTACACCGGTTACAATACAATACAATACAATACAATACAGTAGTACAGGACTGAACCTGCCTCGGGCACTAGCCAGCGAGCCGTTGTTCCGCTCATGAGGGTTTCTTGTAATTGTACCCAGTTTCTTCTTCATTGTTTGGTCGATCGAAACCACCCGCACAAATCCGTCAATTCCAGTTGCCTTTTTAGCCCAGCCACGGGCGGTTGGACCGGGGTTACTGCATGTGGCTGTTGGTTACCGACATACTTTCAAGCTTTGTAAAAATTGCGAAACCCCTGAGCTGTACTGGTACATCCACCTCCTGAAGCAGCTCATGTGGTAAAAGCAAGCCCTGACCGCTGTCATTCGCCATAGGCTACAACTCTGCCAACTGGCAGTCACTACACAGTACACTGGCAGTACACCAGCTGCGGCAGCAGCATGTATGCATTGGTATATCATATTTCGGTATGATACCGATGTAACAGTACAGACCACTGATCTGCATCATTGAGATGCAGCGCTTGACAGCTGAAACTGCTGTGCCAGCCCATGCTTCGCGGTTTCCAGTATGATCCACACGCTTGCAAAACATCAGCAGAAGACGCTGATATCTTCGTTTGGTCTGCTCACTTGGTGAGCCCCACTTGCACATGGCAGCATTTCTGCCACACTACATACTTGATGTGAAAGGAGACGGCACTAGCATTCTTGATGTGAACTCACCAGCTGTGCTTGCTGC
>JACERP010001426.1:0-20795 GCA_014080715.1 Scenedesmus sp. NREL 46B-D3 | reverse complement strand
GCACCGCACCGAGAGCGCAGTCGCTGTTGCCTGGGTAAGAAGAGAGTTACCAGCCCTCTCCCACCGACCAGTAGCCACACGCAAGTCATGTGCACCCAGACGAAAACGCATCAGAGATGACAAGTGCATCTTGTTTAAGCCAGCTGTGTTGTGCACATAATCCGGGCACAACTCATAGGTTTCGTCAACTCAAGCTCATCAAAAGGGGAGCATGCAAACCAACTCTCATAGGTAGAGTGCATGACAGTATCAGACCCAGCCACTCTGGGGTTGGATGGCAAGTCCTGCCACTGCTGGTACAACCACGCCTGGAAAGCGCTCTGAACATTGCTCAAATCAGAGGCATCAAGACATTGCAAACCAGCCATTGAGTCAGGGATGTATGCTAACGTTCCCGTATGGGTATGTAACGTACGCACAAAAGCCCGAAACTGCCGAAACCACAGCGACCTCTGCCTGCCCTGCTCAACACTGCTGGGGTAGGCCCTCAAACTCAAATCCCTGTTCTCTTTTACAGAAAGTTAGGCACAATGCGGCATGTGAGCATGCTGAAGCGGCGCTACGACCGCCAGCAGTAATACTATAGGCGACGCAGCAGCTCAGCACATACAAGTTGTACGTAATCATGCATTGCACTTGCCCGGAAAAAACCTTGCACTGCCAGAAGTGCAGTGGCAAAAAAAAAGACTCATAAGTCCTGGGCTCCAGGTGAGGCATGTACTGTCTGTCATAGCATGCATGACGTGGCCCGTTGTTGCGCTGAATGCAGACGGTGACTGGCACAGCATGCCTGTACATGCCAGTGGAAGGCATGCACCCAGACAGGAGCCGCTCAGGTACCATGTGCCTCACAGCTCCACACAGCTTTCCATACAGCTCTTTTCCAACACACACATGTGCACATAAGCTAAACTGCCTCAACAAATGGGGTGCTGCATTTACCCTAATCCCTGCAGAACTGCTGCATGTGACCGTCACACCGCACAGCTTTTATGCTGTGCACACCAAACAGGTACCATCTATACAGCCTTTCTGATGTCAGACAGCGGAGTCAACCTTCAACATGACAGCTGTAACATCAAAAGCGTAATGATGTTCAACAAGTTGTTGGGGGCTGCACTCATGCATGATGAACTGCATCACCTGGTTTGTACTGCCTTTGCAGGATGTGCTGCCTCATGCCGCGCGACCCTATCACCGTGACCTGGCAAGTCCAGAAGCCAGGCCGCTTGAATGTCGCTGGTGCAGGCACACAAACAAGCCGAGCTACCCTGCTGATGTTTTTGACTGTGATGTGGCAGCTATATAGTCGGCACAATGTTCCTGCAACGGAGCACACCGCCGTCACGTGAACTGCGTGCCTTCCCAGCGCTTGGCAATGAACCCTGCCTGTAGCTTAGGCGACCGCGTCAAAGCAGCACCAAGGCCATCGCTGTCGCTACCCTCATCCCGTTGCTGCTGTGTCGCCGCTTGCCCCAAGGCGCTTGCTTGCCCAGCCCCAAGCGCCGCGAGGGCTGAGGCCCTTCCTCCTGATGACCACCTTCTTGGTCTTGGGGCTGCCATGCAGGGGGCTTCCTGCAGACGGGCCGCAGCTGACGGTGCCGATGCTGCATGTGCTGTTGCCTGACAAGCTGCTGTCGGTGCACTGCGGGTCTGCCAGGGTCCTGGGCAGCAGGTGCACTGGCAATGCGGTGGGGCAATGGGTGGCAGTTCGGCCTCAGCATCCTTGAGCTCCTGGAAGTTGACAGCAGAGTGGGACAGGCACTGGTCAAGCCAGCAGCCATGAGGCGGCAAACATCAGGACCTGCAGCGAGGTCTTGTACAAGTGGAGTACGTGCCATGCACCAGATGCATATGCTTGCAGGAACAACTGAAGTGCTGGCGTGCATGCGGCCAATGGCGCTGATGCTATGGCTTGAATGGGTAATATGATGATGAGCTGAGGTGCTGGCGTGCATGCGGCAAGGTCATTCGATGCAATACAATACAGTAGTACAGGACTGAACCTGCCTCAGGCACTAGCCCAGCGATACACAGAGCAGTGCTGCCTGCCACCATGGGTGACCCACCTTGGCCACAAGCTTCAGAACCTCTGGCAGCAGCACCGTCAACCCCAAGGGGTGAACAGGCAGCACCGCGGCTGCTGGCTTGCGGCTGCTGATGGTGCTGATGCCTTGGGCAAGCTGCTGATGCTGATGCTGGCTGGTCTCTGCTGTGCTGTTCCCTGCTGCAGCTGCTGCTGCCGCTGCCTCTGCTGCCTTCTGTGCAGCCAGTGCTGGCGGTGCAGCATCTTGCTCATCGTCGCTGTCTTCACTGTCTGGCTGCTGCCAGCGCCCTTTCCAGCTTGTGGTGGCCACCATGCGCACTGCGTCTTTGTCTGCAACCAGGCCCCACATCATCAGGTGGTCATCAAGCACGAGACGGGGGCAGATGCAGCCAGCTACACAGCAGACAGCAGTGCAGAAGCATCAGCAGCCGAGTCAGTAGTACAGTCAGCTCAGTAAGACCCACTGCCAGGTCAGCGGCGAGCTGAGCACACAACGCGACTAACAAGACGTGCTCTGCTGTCGTGCATGTTGTTGCAGCACTGCAAGTGGCTTTGCAGGAAATGTACACCGTGGGCCCACAGTCAGCACTGCACCTGTTGTACCTACTGTGCCTCCCAAGCCCAATGCAACCGCTGCTGTCCCAGCTTGCTGCGCGTGCGGTTCAACTGTCAAGGCACGCAGTACTCACGCCCTGTGTGCCGCAGGCTGGTGATTGGCGTCAGGCTCTTCACGCCCTGGCAGCTTGCGTACGTGCCGCCGTGCTTGAATGCTGCGTGCTCCACGAACACCTTGCCGCCGTGCGCGCAGCGCAGCACTTACTGCAGCATGTCTGCGACCCTGGCCACGTAGCTCCTGCTGCCGCAGCTGGCCAGGCGCAGCTCAACCTCAGTGCGCCTTGCAGGACAACAGCAACAGCAATGCAGCCTGAGGTGGCTGCAGGAAACCTACTGGGCTTCAGCAGGCACCATGATCATGTGCTGGCTGCTGTTTCGAGCCGCGAACCTATTGCAGTGCATCCACGTACTCTTGACAGATCTCAGGAAGGCAGACAGACACTGGACTCACCCAGCAGAGCTGCCGCTTGCCGTGCCTCGGCAGGTTGGAGCGCGCCACTGCCTCCGTCTGCCGTCCAGATCAGCTGCCAGCTCATACCTCAGGTAGCTGAGGATGGTGATCTCTGCAGGGACGACCGACATGACTGCACGCAGCGTAGAACAGAAGCAGGAGGAGAAGTGGCAGCAGCACAGCAACTTGCCGTGAGCGGGCAGCAAGCCAAGTGGACGCAGCATGGTCACCAAGTGAATGCAGCACGGTGCTGCCATGCCCATGACCCAACACACATCAGGAGCGCTATGCAAGGTGTCGCCTCCAGCATGCTCACGCCCCTTGTTCGCATAGACTGCATGCAAAACCTCACAACCGTTAGCCCCGCATACCAGGGCATACCAACTCAGCAAGCAGTGCAGCTCGACTCTAGAGTGCAGATCTGCAAGAGCAGCTTGCAATCCTTCAGAGTGTGGTGACCACAGGTCAGTACTACTTAGTAGTAGCACAGCTGATGCACACACAGCACTACAACCTGCGCCCTGATGCACTCACCTGCATGCAGGCCATGCTGGGCTTGCCTCCTGGGGTGGTGGCTGCTGCCTCATCCCAGCGGTCATACATGCAGACGTAGTGCGTGAGGGTGCCGTCCGAGTCCCACACCGGGGCGATGAACTCTGGCATGGCCCAGGGAGGTGCTGCGCTGGTTTCCAGCAGCCACATGGTGTAAGTCCTGCGAGCAGGCGTACGTGCAGCAGCCAGCCGAAGGAAGGCGGATCAGCCGGAAGTTACTTGCAAGAGCTTGCAGGACAGGTGCAACTGGGGCACAGGCGTCCTTGTTGTCAATGGCAGCAGCCAAGGCCATGTTGATGTTGTGCTGGAGCGGCTTACATGCATTTGTAGCACAGTGCCGCACTGCACAGCCTGCCTCACCTGCCCTCAACCTCTGCAGCCGGCTTCCACGTCGGCCATGGCTTGCCCTGATTATGTGCGTCCAGTGCATCATCTGTCCACAGCCAGAACTGCTCTGCCAGGTTATAGAACTTCTGCAGGTCTGGGTCCTCAAAGCTGCGTGTGCCGGATGTGGCTGCAGGAGACGGGCTGGGAATGCCAGCATAACGTGCAGCATAGCGCAGTGCAGCAGTGAGGTCAGCAGAAGCACACACCGCACTGTTGGCATACCTGCTGACTTTTATAATGCACAGGATGCTGCCAACAACACCTAGTCTGTCAACAAGTGTGTGCTGCAGGAAGAGCTGCAGGCACAACGCTGAGGAGGCCAGCTGCTGCCCGGCAGCCTGGGAACAGCAAGCAGAGGCATCCTCCAAGCCTGTTCTGCTGCTCACCATCAAATGCTTCAGACAGGCAGGATGAGGAGACGAGTGTGTGGTCTATGTCCAGCAGCAGGTGCAGGTTGGTGGTAGCCTGGTGCACCGCCTGGCTGCCTGCAGGATAACGGGAGCAGTTGTGGGAGACAGTACTACTGCTGATAGCAGCCAAAATACTTGCTTCAATGCAGAAAGCACGGCAGCTGCAGGCTTACTGGGCAGCCAGATGATGTTGTTCACGGTTCACGATAGTGCAGTGTTGCTGTTCCTGGTTGCAAACTGCATGTGCGACTTGCAATTTGCGTGCACAGGCACAGCATACATTGGCAGGTCCTTACTTGTCTTCAGTACCAGCTGCAGCTGTTCCCACAGGCAATCTGTCAGATGCTTGTAGGTCTTCAGCATGCTGTGCCTGTGTTCAAGTGCACGTTGTAGTTCTTTCATGACATCATTGCTTCTTCCACAGCTTGCCGGCTGAGCTGGCGCTGCTTCTGACACTTTGGGCTGCAGCTGGGGCTGTGCCATGGCGCACACGCTGCCATGCCGCGGTTGCTGACCGCTGACTGTGGGTAGTGCAAAAATATGGTTGTTGAACAGCTGAAAGGCCGCACTAGCATCGACGGTCTCAGCTTATAATAACACCAGGTTGGCGGGTGATGCAGCAGCCATTGCCGTCCGCAGTTCGCACTACGGCTTGACAGGGTATTAAAGTATCAGCTTTCAAACGCAAAACTTGTCCAACGCTCATTCGCGGTCTGCGTTCGGACCGAATGACTTGCTTTTCGTACCCAAACGAGCGTGGGCTGCCGTCCGAAGCAATTGCCAGCGCAGAGGTAAGCAAATAAATTGTCCCCTTCATTTTTACTATGTCATTATTCATATGCCTTGGTGACCAGGCGTTCTTGAGGTTCAGCAGTACAACTGCCTCAACCAACAATGAATTCGAAGCTCACGTTCAATCTCCGCTCAAGCCTGTTGTCCTGCAGCATCATGCTCATTCAAACACCAGAAATGTCTATATCAATATGTGTGTCAACTTTTATGTTTCAGCATGCCTGGAACCGGAGCACAGCGCATCATGCAGAGTTGAGCTCTGTATTCTCGTGCATGCTGCTAATAAAAGCCTGAGCACTTGATATGGTGCGGCGGGTCCTGCTGAGGAGGTGATCACACAAGCTTGTGGAGTGCATAGTCAGCCCGCTGCCAGCAAACTGCTGACACGCTCACCTGCATTGTGCTCGGCCTGGCCAGGCAGCTGCAGTGCTAGGTGGCTTCCCATCTCAGTCACTTGACTGAATTGACAAGTTCTGCAGCAACGGTCAAGACCTCTGCCAAGCGCAGAGTCAACCAATATGGCTTCAGAGACTGTGCACAGCTAGCTACAGGCTGTTACAACTATATGGCTGCTGCCGGAACACGTCTGCTGCAAAGGCCAGGGCGAAGATGTGGCTGGAGTTGTACTCAAGCTGAGCAGATATGCCTGCTCGGCCGTGTGATAACCATGGGTTAATTGCTCTGCTACGTGGTGCTTGCATCTCATTAATAACCAGGCCGTAGCATTGTGCCTTGAAGACATCAGCCGCAGCATTGCCAGCACAGCAGCACTGCTGCGGGGACCACAGCAGAATCACACGGTTTGCATAGTACTTGTGTAAGCCTCTTTACTCCATTTCAATCCGTACGTTGAGCGGCAAGTACTGGTGCGAGATCAGCGCATGTTGCGCATGGCTTCCCCAGGCAGAAAATGTTTCAGCTGTCAGCCCTGCCAGGTTCCAAACCCTAGCATCAAATTCATTGCTACGACAGGTGGCTACCAGCAACGATTGTGCCGCAGCAACGTTATATAAATTGGCTGACCTAAGTTTGGCGAATTAGTAGTATCGCGTTGCTTGATTTGAAATCAGCAATCGAGCAGACACGGTCAGCATGGAGCTCCTGTGCTGTATAGCATGTTGCTCTGGACCTGACAGCGTGCTTATACAACGGCAAACTTGCGTGTGGGAGCTTTGACTGAGTACGGAACGGTTTACTCTCTGCACATGAACACTTACAGCAGCACATGACAGCAGCAGAGCATCTGCTGGCTCCCCAAGCCGCAAAAGGGCTCAAGCCTTGCAGCTGACCATGGCAGCGTGTATACAGCAACAATGCTGCCCTACAGGGCTTCCTGTTGCGTTTGCTTTTGGCGGGGACAACGCTGATGCTGTGGAGACAGACCCATCGCAACGCTACCTGCGGGTGATGAGCACAGCAGCTGCAGCGCTACAGGCACCTTCTCCTGCAGCAGCTGTCGGACCTGTAAACGTGTTAGGTTGACAACACAGTTTTGCCGTCTTTGCTCTGCAGTACCCGGTGCTGCTTGGCAGGGGTGCGTGCAAAAGGGTGTACAAAGGTGTGGTGCAGGATCACAGATGAGCAGCAGCAACAGCAGCAGCATTTGCATCACCTCCGCTGTGCTACTGGCTGCGCCAGCCTTGATGTGCTACGCACCAGCAACAGCTAGCGCTTGGCGCTGCATTATGTCACCCATCAACTGCACGCTGGTACCATGCAGGCAGTTTTGTCTTGTACTCTGCATTGGAAACACCTACATCGCTACTTGACAGGTGGTGCTGCACATGCATTCACTGCAGCGTTTGATCAAGTTGAAGGCATTGAGGTAGGTGGCAGCAGCAGCCTTGCAGAGCAGCTTCATCAACAGACGGGTGTTGCATCACTGCCTTCTTGCAGCCAATTTTGCAGTTGGCGGCAGTGTTCATCATGTTGGTGTGTTGCTGCTTCATCACGTGTTGCAGCAGCTGACAGCTGCACTGTGCTACTTTGCGCAGGTGGCTTGGAACCAAGTGGAACTCGGCAGCAACATGGACGAGGAGTCCAGAGAGCGGCTGTTCTCAGGTGCCTCTACAGCAGCAGCTGTGAGCATGGGACCCTTGCAGCACAGTATGCTGAGCACCAGAGCACCAGCTCCAAGAGCTTGCAGTACGGCCAGCCACCTCACGCAGCAGTCGTTGTTGGTATGACATACCACCACGTGTGTTCAGCCAACCGCGATCTCTGTTGTTGCTGGTGCTCCTGCAGAGATCCGTGTGCTCAAGAGCCTGAAGCACCGCAACATCATGAGCTTCTTTGACTGGTGGTACGACAGCGGCAGCCAGACCATCAACTTCATCACAGAGTACTTCACCAGCGGCAACCTGCGCCAGTGAGTTGCGCGCTGTCCACTGCCTGCAGCAATGTGCTGACAGCAGCAGCAGGCATTTTGGGAGCAGCAAGGAACACAGCCCTTACGCAACAGGCTGCAACACTGGCAAAGCCACCTGCTATTGCAACACTGGCAAACCCACCTTATGCAAAGCCACCGAGGCGAGAGCAGGCGGGTCAAGCGTGGAGTCACACCTCTTGTGCAGGTGTAACAGCGGTTGAACTGGCTGCATGGTGCCGCCCCTCACTCGCTGCTGGTGCTGCTGCTCGTGCCGCATGGCGGCATCTTCCCGCAGGTACCGCAAGAAGCACAAGCTCATCAGCGAACAGGCCATCAAGCGCTGGGCGTTCCAGATACTGGAGGGCCTGCTGTACCTGCATGCGCACGACCCGCCCATCGTGCACCGGGACCTCAAGTGCGACAACATCCTGGTCAACGGCACCAGCGGCCAGGTCAAGATCGCGGACCTGGGGCTGGCCAGCTGCCAGCGGGGCCTGTCTGTTGTCGGCACGCCAGGTGGGGGACGGCTGAGTGCTGTGCTGTGGCGGCGGTGTGACATGGCACCATTATCACAGCACAGCACCATCTCTGTGGCACTGGATCACCGTGTGAACATGCAGAGCAGCTGCATGCACCATGTGAGTGCCAGCTCTGCCGTGTTGTACTCTTTGCTGGTGTACATGGTACTTGTTGCTGGTGTACATGATCTGCTGCTTGTGCTTAGCCTTCCTGCTGCTTGCCTGGTGTCCGCCTGGTTTCTTCTGCATGTGGCAGAGTTCATGGCCCCAGAGATCTATGATGAAGTGTATGACGAAAAGGTGGACATCTACAGGTAGGATGTCCACAGCAGCAGGAGGTGTACAGCAGACGCTGGGCAGCATATAGGCAGAAGGGCCTCTCCTGTTGCCAAGGCTGCCAGCGTGTCGTTTCTTCTTCTTCTCGCAGTTGCAATGCATGCATCGGCTATAACGGTGTCACCGCTGCTGTGGCGCTGGCTGTCCTGCCTGTAGCTTTGGCATGTGCATGCTGGAGCTGGCAACCCTGGAGTACCCCTACAGCGAGTGCAGGAGCATACCAGCCATCTTTAGGAAGGTCTCGCAGGTGGGCGGTTGCTGGGACAGCAGTGCTTGGTTGCACGGCAAGAGCTGAGACACAGAGTTGGGACACCTTAGCGACCAATCTGAGCAGTGCACATAATCAGTGCGTGACTGCTGCCTGAAGCTGCCTGCTTGCTGCCACTTCTGGGACTTGTGGCATAGCTCTTGCACGTGGCTTGAGCGTGACGCTTTCTGCATGTGGCTTGAGTTCCCGCATCTCCTGCGTCTCCTGTGTCATGCTGCTGCACCCAGGGCATCCCGCCCGCTGCCCTGGCCAAGGTCAGCAGCCAGTCGCTGCGGGACTTCATCACGCTGTGCATCAACCCCGGCCCTGCCAAGCGGCCGTCAGCGCTGGACCTGCTGAAGCATGAGTTCTTCAACAGCCTCAAGCTAGGTCAGCACCAACGAGGTCTGGCAGACGGTTGCCTCCAGCCTGCCTCATGTGTTGCACCCACTATCCTCTTTTCATCACTCAGCTGTTCTGCTCGTCCATTGTCTTGCTGCAGATTCATCATCCAACCAAGGCAGCCCAACACACGCAGCAAAAGGGGGCTGCTTTGGGCTGCCTTTCGGCAGCTGCGGCAACCTGCAGGCCCTGAGCAGCAGCCACGCCAGCAGCAGCCACAGCCGCATCGTGAAGGCAGCGGCTAGCGGGTCATGCTCTGGCAAGCTGGATGAGGCCAGCGCTGCAGGGGCAGTGTGTGCCGCATGCAGCGCTGGTGCAGACACGGCAGCCAGCTCCAGCACCGCAGCAGTCACCCAAGGACTGCAGGCCGCACCTGCAGCACTGGCAGAGCCGCCTGCAGCCAGCAGCAGCTGCAATGTCGCCACCGTGGCCAGCAGCATACCTGTGAGCTGTACATGCAATGCTTGGGGTGCTGACGCCGGTAGCAGTAGCAGCACACGCACAGGCGTCAGTGCATTCACCAGCAGAAGTACCCAGCAGTCACTCCACCAGCAGCAGCAGCAGCAGCAGCAGGAGACGTCTGGCTCACCTCTCAGCAGCGTTGACGGCGGCCTTGCGAGCCGGGCTGCTGCAGTGAGGCCTGGCCGGCTGAACTTGCAGCTGCTCCAGGCCATGGCTGGCGAGAGCAGCGGCAGCAGCAGCTGTTATGTCAGAGGCACCACAGTCTGCCTTGCAGCACTGGGCAAGAGCCAGAGGAGCAGCAACGACCACGCAGAGGTGAGCACGCAACAGCGTGCTGTGTGCAGCGCGGTTTTCTGCAGGTGCAAAGCTCTGCCAGTGGCGAATGCTGCTTTGTCATCCAGCCTGGCTTCTGCAGCTGCTCACGCCATGGCTGTTTCGTGCAAGGCTTCGAGCGAACTTGTGCCTGCGTCTTCCTGCAGGACTCTGATGACGAGGTGCTGGTGTCACTGGAAGATGTGTTGGCGCCGCACCCAGAGGACCTGCTGGACCCTGAGACGTACCACTTGCACTCCCAGCTCACGCACGCTGGCAGCGGCTGCGTGGTGATGTCTCATGCGGGCTGCCCCGTTGCGGCTGGCGCTGACATGCCGCTAGAGTCCAGGCTGCCTGGGTTCCAGGGACTGGTGGCCAGGCCTGACACGTCATCGGGGCCTTCCGCGTCCGGCAGCGAGGCGCTGGCTGGCATGCTGTCACGCTATGCCTCCTCAGTTGCAGCACAGCAGCAGCAGCAGCACATTCAGCAGATACATCAGCAGCAGGAGCAGCAGCAGCAGCAGCAGGTGCAGCACGAGCGACAACAACTTCAGCAGCAAAGCAGCTTGCAGGATGCGCCATCTTTAGCAGTAGCCGGTGTGCAGCTAGGTGAGAGTAACCTGCCACTGGCAGTCCTGCGCCAGAGCCCTGTATCTACTCTTGAGCAATGCTTCTCGTTCACGACTCCTGGGCCTATCGCTGCCGCAGAGCAGCACAATCCATGGGCCATGTGTGCATCCCTGTTCTGTTCACAGTCTGGTGCAGCAGGAGCAGCAGATGTGGACGCAGCAGTCTTCAGCAGCAGCAGCAGTGGCCAAGCTGACCGCCGCACAAGCAGGAATGCCAGTGCCAGGCGCAGCTGCTCATGTGGCGCACCAACAAGCAGCTACTTGGCCACAGACCGCCCAGGACAAACAAATGCTTTGGGAACGTGGGCCGGGATAAACAGCACCAGCAGCAGCATCCTGAGTGCTTCAGCGCCATTGTTCAGCTTTAGGAGCGAAGCTGCCGCCCTTGCTGGCACACTAGAAGGCACCAGCGGTGGCCAGCACAGCACAGCTGGCGTTGCGGCTGACTCCTTTCAGCAGCTGAGCCGTCTGCGCACGCTTAGTAACAGCAATCATAGGCGCAATGCAGGTGCACTGGCAGCAGCAGGGCTGCTACAGATGTCTCCTGGACTGTACCTCACGACGCCCCTGCTGCTTGGCAAGCTGCTGAGCAAGAAGGCTGGCCTCCAACTTCCTGGCAGTGCAGCAGCAGCCAGCTTGCAGTATCACCATGGCAGGGGCCCAAGCCAGGACAGTCTAGCCAGCTGGGAGTTCTCGCAGCTCTCTGTGTGCTCAGCAGCAGCAGCAGACCAGCAGCAGCAGCTGCAGCGGGACCCAAGTAGCACCTTCCTCACAGAGCGAAGCAGGGCGGGCAGCTGGGGTGCTGCAGGGCAGCCTGGGCCGGCTGGCGGTGTCTGGCCATCCAATGCGGAGCACAACCAAGGCATTGGTGACCTGGGCAGCTGGAGTGCCGAGGAGGCATGGGCCGAAGCTGCAGCAGCAACCAGACGCAGCGGCATGCAGCCGAGCGCCGAAGCGGCTGCTGCAGTGGTGCTGACGCTGGCAGCTGCTCAGCTGGCAGCCGATGTGGCGGTCAGCATAGGCAGCTCTTCTGCTGTGGCTGCTTCGCCTGCGGGCGGCGTGCCTGGAGGCTACGGCAAGATCCTGGTGCGGCGCCGGTTCATGCGCCACCTGCAAACCGTGGCGCTGACCATGAAGCGGTGAGTGCAGATATGCGATTGCTGCAGCAGTGCCTACCAAGTCTCATGGAGTAGACTACAGTAGCTACCAAGCGTTCACCAGCGGTGGAGCACTGCGTTTGTAGGCCCTTCACGTGCTTGCTGTTGCACGTGCAGCTGGCTGCAGGCATCGATATGTATACCTGGGTCACTATATTCTTCAGTGAGCCACCATGAGCAGGCGCAGAGCTGTCATTTTGCTCTGCAAGTGCGCTGGTGTGTGTGACGGCTTGGCACTGACGCCTGGGTTGGCTGCGATGTGCCTGCAGGTCAGCATCTGTTTGAGGTTGCCACCACGTTGAACTTGGCGGGCTGCTTCACCGCACTTTCGGCAGACTCTGCCAATGTCGGGCATGAGCAGGGCGGCAGCCGTGGCAGCCAGTGGAGGCGGACCAGGGACGCCGCCTCACATGCGTGCACCACGCATGGCTGAGCCTTTTGCCCAGTGTCATATGACACTGGTATGCATGCCAGTCGATCCACTGTGGGGAAGTATATGCTGAGCAGCATCACGCAACACATCAAACACGGCCGATATCCTCGCAGGAGTCACCCCAAGGACAGGGGCATTGCAGTAGTTGAGTCAGGGGCATAAGTTGTTGAGCAAATCCCTACTGGTCGTTGTGCATGGAGGATTGCAAAGATGGATGACAAGCTGTGTCTGTCACTGATCAAGATTCGCAATGTGCTGGGGATGACAGAACATGGGTTGTATGGTGATACAGCTCCTTTAGCCATGGTACCGACCGTTTGGGTTTATGTTTGGTCTTCAAATGAAGCACATGCATGTGCCTTGGTTTTGCCGGTTTTCTCTATAACCTGTGCTGCAGGGATTGCAAGCTTCAGGTGCATCATAGCGACTTGGTCAGCATGACATGCACCAATGAGTGTATGACAGCAGCCATCTGCACACGGCATTATGTCACATGTGAACACAACAAGTCGGGCAAGATGATGACGGCAGGCTGTCAGAGTGTACACAGAGTCTGGTCAGGCGAAGAGCAGCCAGCATGTTCTGGTATCATGATGAGCAAACAAACAACATCAGAAGCTTCATGTGGATATGGAGTGCAAGTACGTATTTGAAGCTATTATGGATTGATGTCGTACGGTACAGGGGTGGTAAACCAGCATGCATGCTTTTGGAATCATGGCTTCTGGCCAGCCTGCTGCCTGCAGACATCCTGCCATGCATGCACTGTGTGATGGCCAGCATTTTGGAGATGCATGTAGCTGACATCAGGATGATCCTGCCATGCATGCAACAGGTATACACCTGTTGCACCATCGGCAGCAGCTGCAGGCAAGCCATCCAGCAGTAAGAGCTGTTTCAAAAGCTGCATGAAGCAGCCAAAGCGTCAGTGCACACTGAGACGTTGTCAGTGGCCTGTCACCCCACACGTTGTGGAGCAATGCAACCACTGACATGTTGGCAGTGGCTGTCCTAAACGTTGTAGAACTTGCTAGCACCCCGGTTAGATCCGAAGACCTTCTCCTGCCTATTGCTCAGTTGTGAGCCAATAGGTGACACAGCGCTCCCTACTGTTCGTTATGATGGTCATTTTGGTGAATCTCTGTTTGAAACCGGGCGGCTGTTGAAGAAAACCTCAGGCTTTTTCCCCAGGTCACCTCATCTTCTCCCAAAAAAGGGCGGGTGTTGTTTGTGGGGCCCTCTGGCCCTTTTTGACTGCGCGTCTGACACCCAGTCACCAGTTGAGTGGGCTGGGGTGCCACCTCCGGAGGTGGATCCACCTTTGCGCCACATGATCTCTTGGCTGCAAGCACTGGGGAATGTGTGCAATGTGCAGCAGCAGCAGCAGCAGCAACAGAAGAACCCCAACAGCACATGTTTACATGTAGTTAGCCCTCAGGCTGACCTGGCCCGTTACCGTTGCCAGTGATGCTTCACCACTTGGTGTGAGGCTTTGTTGTGGAGTAATTTTGCTTGAAGGAAGCCTGCAGTGTGGAATCAAGCCTAAGAACCCCAGTCCACGCACCGCCTAATGATTCAAGGACGCATGTGGTGTGGCCCTCGAGTGGCGTGGCACAAGTGTTCCAGTTGGCTGGTGCCGTGCCAGTTACTGACAACCTGACATGTCAGTGACCAAGCAAGCGCCTCCCGCGACGGGACCTTAGCGTAGATACAGGCAGTTCTGCGTTTTGAACGCGACATATGAGCATGCAGGGGTAACGCACGGACGTTGAAACATAAGAGTGCTGTTCATTACATTCAGGTTGCAAGAAGTTGTTTGCCACCGGGATGTCGAATCGCGTTTGCCACCAACATTGATTTGAGAGCCAGACATGCCGGCAACCGACTTGGAGGGTGACTCTGATGCAGGAGAGTCGGAGACACTGGAGGACTGCACACAGGCGCTGCATCAGGAGCTGGAAGCTTTGAGAGCATTGTTGGGACCCAAATATGTGAGAAACGCACTACCAATGCAGCAGATCCACGCCGAGGGGGAAAGGCCTTGTTTGAAGCACCAGTTGGCGCCTGGTGTCTGCTGCACGCACTTGTTTCCATGCAGGCAGCAGCTGTTCACATGGCTCGCATCTCAGCAAGAACTGGCATGAATGTGCTCGCATAGTCTGGTGGCTCTGGGCTTGGTAGCGGCTGTGCTGCTGGAGTAGTGTGCTCATCTGTTGCTGTTGCTGCTGATTGCATTGAGCAGCGCAATGGTCCTGCAGAGCTGGGTGTGGACAGCTGCTAGTGCGCATCAAGCTACACATGAAGTACGCTGTCCTATCACAATGATCTTACCCCGTCACCTGCTCTGTCCCGTCTTTTGCTTGTAGAAGAAGGAAAATTGCTGCGACAGCCAGTCTGCCTCAGATGCTGATCAGCCAGCAGGTCCAAGAAGCCTAGGCAGTGATGCAGACGCATGCAAAGACGGCCAGAATGCAGCAGCAGCTGCTGCAGCAGCAGCAGCAGCAGCAGCAGCAGCAGCAGCAGCAGCAGCAGCAGCAGCAGCAGCAGCAGACAGAGCACATGCTCAGCTGGCGGCCTCATTGCAGCTGCGCAGGGGAGGTGCTGCCACGACTGCTGGTTGTCCTGCAGCAACAGGTCGAGCAGCTGCACACAGAGGAGTTCGCCCACAGCAGCAGCAGCAGCAGCGACGGCAGCTGTCACGTGCACCCAGGCGCCAAGCTGCAGCACCAGGCAAGAGAGGCAGAGCAGCCTCTCAGTCAGACTCGCAGGACTCTGGCGATGACAGCGAGTGGGAGGCAGGCAGCAGCGACCTGGCATCAGCTGATTCAGACAGTTTGAGCGATTACAGTCATGACATCTATGGTGCTGGTATGGGTGCTGCAGCTGCTTCCTACAATGCGTCTGACGCGCGTCTGGGTGGGTTGGCAGGCACACTCAATAGAGCGTTGGGCGTTCGCGGTGCTGCTGCTGCTGCTGTTGCTGCTGCTGGTGGTGGTGGCAGAGGCAGAGCAGCGGGAATTGCAGGAGCAGCTAAGCAAAAGCAGCATGGCAAGGGGCGAAGCAGCAGGCAGACAGCAGCAGCAGCAGCAGCTGTTGGCAGCTCATCGCAGCGGCAGCAGAGACAGCAGGTGCACCAGGCAAGGCGTGCTGCTGGTGGCCGTGGTGGCCTTGGCAGCTTCCAGGAAGGCTTTGCAGGAGTGTTGGGCTTGGATGGCATGGGCGGCAGCTTGCTGAATAGCTTTTTGCAGGAATCGCAGCAGCAGCAGCAGCAGCAGCAGCAGCGGCGGGGGCGGGGGCGGCCCCGGGCGGCTGGCGCAGCAGCAGCAGGAGTGAACACTGCTGCTGCTGGGCCAAGTTCCTCGAGCAAACTCGGCAGACCAAAGCAGCAGCAAGCGCAGCAGGGCAGGCATCTAGGTGCCACAGGCTTGTCAGACACCGACCTTGGCCTCTCCAGCAACTCCGGTGATGATGCTGATGTGCTGTCTCAGCTGGTGCCGCCGCGGGGTGCAGCAGCAGCAGCACCCCGCACGAGCGCGCCCAGTGATGTTGGCTTTGGCACCACAACCGACGATGCAGCAGCAACATATGACGATGACGACGACGATGACCTGGATGATGCAGGGGATGATGCCGACGATTTGGGGGTTGGCGCGGTGGTTTCAAAGTATCAGAGCTTGCTGGCCCAGGTGCAGCAGGGCGCCGCCCAGCTGGCACGTGCTCGTGCAGAACTGGGCAACGGCTACGCTGCTACTTCATCAACCGCTGCTCGCTCAGCAAGCACTGCTGGCAGCAGCATGGGTGCAGCCAAGGGCAGCAGCAAGGCGCCGTCATCAGCACCCGCAGCGGCCGCGGCAGCATTGGCTGCTGCCGCACCGCGCATGCACGCAGTGCCGCGGCCGCTGTCGTCTGCTGCCAGCGACGGCACCCGATTGGAGCAACATGAGCTGGCGCCGCGGTTGAGAGTGCAGGAGCAGAGGCTGCAGCAGCGGCAGCGTATGCAGCAGCACGCTGTGTCACAGCAGCAGCAAGTCTTGCAGCAACAGCAGTTCACGCTGCAGCAGCAGCTACAAGAAGAGCAGCAGCAGCAGCAGCAACACCTGCCGCAGCAGCACCGGCACCAACATAGCAGGCGGGTGCTGCACCCACTGCAGCCGCAAACGCTGCACCGAACAATGCGCAAGCAGCAGCAGCAGCAGCAGCAGCAGCAGCAGCAGCAGCAGCAGCAGCAGCAGCAGCAGCAGGAGCACGTGGTTGCAGCTGGCAGTCCTGAAATTGATTTGCAGGAGGCTGCGCCTGCAGATGCTGCTGGGATAAGCAGGCCCGGTGCAGATGCGCATGGCGATGGAAGCCTGCCTTCTGAGGAGCACGACCCAGACCTTGCCGAACTCCTGGATCAGCATCTCTTTGCCGAGCCTGCAGCAGCAGCAGCACCAGGCTCTGCCGGTGGTTGGAGTGATGGCGAGCCTGCTGCAGCAGCAGCAGCAGTAGGCAGGGCCAAAGGAAGGGGCCGCGGCAGCAAGGGTGCCGTGCAGCCCAGAAGCAGGGGTCGCAGGCAGCAGCAGGCGCAGCCAGGAGCACTGCAGCATGCTGCTGAGCAGCAGCAGCACCAGCAGCAGCGGCAAGCAGCAGCAGCAGGCGCAGGAGGACCTGCAGCTGCAGGCACACACGCAGAAGCCGCAGTCACGGCAGCTGCAGCTGCAGTGGCAGCTGGTGCTGGCGTCGGCCTGCAGCCGCACCCCAGCTGGGTGCCAACCGGCGCGGGTGGCTGGCGCAGGCGCCTTGCGGTGATGCAGGAGGCGCTGCAGGCCAACCGGGAGCTGCAGCAGCGGCTGCGGCAGATGCTGGCGGGTGTGGACAAGGTGCGGTCGGGGGTGGGCGGGTGGGGTTGGGGGGGGGGTGCTTGTGTGCTGACCCTGGTGCCCACAGCGGCATGACGGAGGTGCTCAGTCGCGCCTTGCAGAGGATGAGCCGCTGATGGGGTGGCGCATTCTGGCAGCTAGTGCGGCGTCGTGCGGCGGGTCACACGAATACATGCTGGCTTGCTCTGGTCACATGTACCTGTGTGTTCTCCGCCCATGGCCCGCTCAACCCAACAGCGGGCACTGCTGCTGTGCCGCCGTGCGCGGTCTGGGTCCTTTCATGTGCGGTGAGTCCCCTGCCGTGATGCTGCTTGTGTGTTGTTTTGTGTCGGTGTGTGCACTGGGGGTCGTGACCTGGCCGTGACCTGGATCACACTCCTGCTGGCACCTGCTGCTGCTGCTGCCGACCCGCAGGCCCTGGACGCCAACTGGTCCATGCAGCTGCGCGTGAAAGGCGCAGCGGCAGCTCGCCGGACGCACCAGCCTGTGGCTGCAGCCCTGGCTCGGCAGGCGGCGCAGCTGGCAGCAGCAGGCGGCGCCGCTGCTGGAGCTGGCGGTGCAGCAGCAGCAGCAGCAGCAGCAGGTGGTGGTGGTGGTGCTGGTCGGCAGCAGCAGCAGCAGCAGCAGCATCAGGGTGTCAGCCTGGGTGCTGCTGCTGGTGAGGGAGGGGAGGCGGCGCTTGAAAGACAAGGTGAGAAGCCTTTTTTTGGAGATTATTTACATGTGGGTCCAGTCACCATCTTAGATGTATGAGCCACCCCAATTGAGCATGGTGTCAAAGCGTGACAGAGAAAGGATGAGCGCACAATACAACAGATTGTGTCCATCCAGATACATGCAAAGTCTCTCAGAGTATGCATCAAGTACATCCGCGGCATGTCGGGACACACCCCACTCAGTCAGCAGCTTGCGCAATGGAAGCATCACCAACCGAAGCATGTTGTCAAGGTCATCAATCAGAAGCTTTGCCGGCGGGCTTACCAACTGCTTGGTGTTGGTGCTAGTGCTTGCGGCGCTGCTGCAGAGTCCTGATGCTGTGTGAGCGAGTTGCGTCACGCTGCTGCCTGCAGGCTCGTGTCATGCTCAGCTTCTACGTCTGCTGCCTTCAGCTGAATGCCCGCCATCTCACCATACGCTGCTGCTGCTGCTGCTCTCCCCATGCTGGTGCTGCTGCTGCTGCTGCTGCTGCTGCTGCAGCGCGCGCCACCCGCCGCACCATGCAGCGGTTCGACCCTGCCCCGCTGACCGCCATCACCCTCGCCGGCGCACCCACCCTGGGCCCCAACCGCCCGCTGCTGCGCTCGCGCTTCTGGAGCCTGCCCGGGGGCGAATGCGCGCCGCTGCCGCCCGCGGGCCGCGCGCTGATGGCGGCGGAGCGCGGCCAGCTGGTCGGGCGGCTGTGGGCGTGGCGGCTGGGCAGGTGGACGCCCGGGGAGGAGGCGGCGCTGAGGGAGGCGATGCGGCGTGCCGCCATCAAGGTGCTGTACACGCGCGAGCTGCAGGTGCGGGGCGGCCTGCGGGATGTTCTCTTCGCTTCTTACATCATCAACTGATTAAACTGGCACTCTTCAACACCTCTGTTTTTATCAAAGGCTGCCACAGGCTGCGGGCTGCATGCGGTCGTTGGGAGGCTGTGCCTGCTCGGTTGCTCGACAAGGGTGATGTACATCTGTCATGTGGTTGGTTTAGCAACCCCCGCCGCACCACCCACACAGAAAGTAACGATTGATGGGTGCCGACATGCGCGCTGCTGAACAAAATGTACGTCTATCCTGTGTCAAACCCCGCCGCACCACTCACACAGAAAATAGCGTTTGACAAGTGCCGCATCATGCGTGCTGCTGCACAAAACATCCATCCCCGTGCAGGCGCTCGAGCGCGCCGAGCCCACCCCGGACCTGCTGCAGCAGCTGCAGCGCCGCACCGGGGCGCTGCACGGCTCACGGCTCGAGGAGCCGCGCCTGCGGCTCGTGGTCGAGGGCTTCAGCAGGGCCGACTGGGACGGCCTCGCCGCTAACCTGGCGTGCGGGCGCAGCGGGCGCGAGCTGCAGCGCCACTGGGCCTGCCAGCTCAGCGAGCCGGCGCTGCGGGACTGGACGGCGGACGAGCTCCTGCGCCTCGGGTGGGTGTGGGGGGCGTGTGTTGGGTGTGGCTGTCGGGCCTGCTTCGTGTGTGCTGCTGCCCATGCGTGCGCCAGCTGCCAGCTGAGCAAGCCCGTCAGCTGCCAGCTGAGCTCGGGTGAGTGTGTGGCATGTGTGATGTGTGGCCGTCGGGCCTGCTACGTGTGGTGCTGCTGCCCATGCGTGCGTCAGCTGCCAGCTGGGCCAGCCTGCAATGCCGAACTGGGTGGGTGAGGAGCCTTCATGCGCGTGATAGCTGGGGTGTGGGTGCATCGGGGTGTGGCGGGCCTGCATGTGTGCCTGCCGCCGCTCCAGCACTGGCTGGTGCACAGCATGGGCCGTGCACAGGTGGGGGCGGTCACCTTCCAGCACTTGCCCAGCACATGCACCTGCGTCGGTGAGGATGACACCCTGTGATGTTCTCAGGCTTCCAGTATGGCTGTAGCATCGTCTGTGCATGCCGCTGCTCTGTTGCTGTCCGCATCATCGCCTCAGTCGCTCTGCCCAACCGAGCCATCCGAACTGCCAACGTCTGCTGCTCGTCGCAGGCACCTTGTGAGCAGCACGGCACATCCAGCTGGGCCGCAGTGGCACGCGAGCTTGGCAGCGGGCGGCCGGCCGGCGTCGTTGTCAAGGCCTGGGTCAGCCACTGCTCAGGCAGGGTGCAGGCGCCGCCGCCGTCGCGACGCCGCGTGCAGGAGAAGCTGCAGCTGGCATACGGCGTGGACCCCCAGCAGCAGCAGCAGCAGCAGGCGGTTGCGGGAGCAGCAGGTCTGCGCAGGGACGGCACGGAGTTAGACATGGGTCTGGCGCGCAATGCTTCCGCCGCAGATGATGGGGCAGCTGCTGCTGCTGGCCCTGCGCAGCAGCAGCAGCAGCAGCAGCAGCAGCAGCAGCAGCAGCAGCAGCAGCAGCAGAGGCGGCAGCGGCGGGCCAGCCATGCCGAGGCACGTGAGGAGAAGCGGCTGCTGGTGGAGCTGGTGAGCCGGCACAGCAAGAACTGGAAGCTGGTCGGCAAGGCGCTGGGCAAGTCTGCCAAACAGGTGCGCGGGGCTGCCTGGCAGCATGCAGCCGTATGGCGCGTCCCTGCTCGAGTGTGCTGCAGCGCGGCTCGTGCTTGTCTGTGTTGTGGCTCAGCCAGGAACGACCCTGCAGGTCAGAGCTGCCTGCTGTCGCTGTTGATGATCTAATCTGTGCTGGCCAGTGCCAGTGCTGCATGTGCGGGAGCATTTCTTCTCCAGCGTTGGCTCGGCTGCCGCATCTGCCAGTGCATGCGCAGCTGGATTGCCAGCTGGCGCCTCGCTGCCCAGCCGGTGCACTGCCAGCGAATCTGCGCACGCCGGCCCTGCCTGCAGCCGTCCCTGCACGCACTGGTGTGCCGCACCCTGGGATCCAGGAGTGACACGTGCCACGCTGCCGCTGCGCTGCACGCAGGCCGCCAGCATGTACAACCGCATGGTCTGCAGCGTCAGCAGGCGCAGCGCGGGCTGCTGGTCGGCGCAGGAGGACGTGCTGCTGCTGCGCGCGGTGCGCAGCCACGGCCTCAGGTGGGGTGACATCGAGGCGCTGGACGTCGTGCCCGGCCGCTCGGCGCGGCAGCTGCGGGAGCGGTTTGAGTGGACGCTGGACCCCGCCATCGACCACAGCCCCTTGAACGCAGAGGTGGTGCAGGGCTGGGTGCGATGCATGCCCGTGTCC
>JACERP010001425.1:0-20803 GCA_014080715.1 Scenedesmus sp. NREL 46B-D3 | reverse complement strand
AAGCACAATGGTCGCACATGGTCGCGTATGGTCGAACGATTTTGCCAGGCGAACGTGTGCCCAGGTGGACACACATGGTGATGGGCGCACAGGAGGACATGGACACAGGTGGATGCACATCATGGTGGTGGGCGCACAGGCGCACTCACACGCATGTACTACATACATGTGGATGCACATGGACGCAGGGCGCACCTGTACCCGAGCAGCGGCGGCGGCTGCGCTGGCAGCGGCCCAGCCGTGAACGTCAGCTGAGGTGTTGGTGCCGCGCTGAACATGGAGCGCAGCGGGTGGCGCTTGCGGTCTGCTGCCCACACCGTCGCCAGCAGGCCCTGCAGCCCAATTTTCATTTCAGCCCGCATTGGTGTGCAGTTTAGTCATTGTCAGCAGTGACGTCAGACCGTCGGCTAACGCATGAGTCTTGGCAGCCGCCCTGCACTATGTGATCACTTGTTCCTTGCAGGGCGACCACAGCTGCTGTGCACGGGCAATCCGTCGCCTGCACAGGGTGCTGCAGCCAACCGCCATCACTGGCAGCTGGCTGCCTGAATTCCGCGCAAACCGCTGTGCACAGGGTCGCAAGGCGGCTCAGCTGAAAGGCGGGGTCACGATGGCCAGTTGTGCGGCGGAGCCTGGCAGGCAGCGCTGACTCACCGGCGTGTAGATGGAGCCGGTGTAGAGGGGCACGCTGATGTCCATCTGGCGGCCCAGCTCGGCGCAGCGCGGCAGGCTCACCAGCGCCCAGCACGTGGTGAGCTCGGTCACCAGGCCGCCACCCTGCGGGCACGCCACCAGCCGAGCCGCGGCATGTTACAGAAGATTATGATTGGTTTATTTGTTTTATGGAAAAAAGCAACAATATGAAAAAACGAAACTTGCAACGAATGCAAATAAAGAATTGCAAAAAAAGACTTGCAAAAAAGAATATTTTAAATAGCAGCGGCGCCACATTATAGTGAGGCTGGGCCTGGAGCGCTAGGCCGCGTATCTTGTACACATATAATCTACATTCACCAACCGACGGCGGCCCCACAGCAAGCGCCTGGAAAGCACAAGGGGCCTATATGTGTATATGCACTCTGTTGCTAGTCCAGCTGAAGCAACACAGGGCTGGTCCACAACCAAGCCGCCTCGCCGCGCTCAGCGCCCACACCACAGTGGTCCCGCAACCGGCAGCACGTTCAGGCGGCGACACCTCCAAACGCCCGCCCAACCTCTGGCCTGCGTTGACCCACCACCGCCGCACCACAGCTGCAGAGGCGCTGGCCATAGCTGCAGAGCCACCTTGGCCTCCGCCTGTGGCACGATGCCCGCATCCTCCACGGTCAGTTTGAACGCCACATTGAGCTCGATGTAGAGGCTCAGCCGCTCACCCGCCAGCGGCTGCAGGCCACACACCGGGTCAGGGGCGTCCTGCAGAGGGGGTGGGGGGCAGGAGGTGGGAGGGGGCCGCGTTGATCAGGCGCATGATGAGAAGTGGGTTTACGCGGTGTGCGCACACGGCCGCGGGGCAAAAACACAGACAAGAAACCAACAGCGGCACACTGCTCAGCTCAGACTGTCACTAAGGAGGCTCCACCCCCTGAGGAAAGCCCCTGTGAGAGGCATG
The DNA here is from genome assembly GCA_014080715.1 of Scenedesmus sp. NREL 46B-D3. Classification (NCBI taxonomy): domain Eukaryota; kingdom Viridiplantae; phylum Chlorophyta; class Chlorophyceae; order Sphaeropleales; family Scenedesmaceae; genus Scenedesmus; species Scenedesmus sp. NREL 46B-D3. Next base: position 19,194 of record JACERP010001425.1, on the reverse strand, counting down.
ACATATGCTCTGCAAGCAGAATTGAAGAAAAAAGCAACTTGGGGGATTTTGCCCTCATCCATGCGCACAACATGCCCTAGCCACCTCAGGCGAGCCGCCGCAAGGTGTTCTGCAAGGCTAACTGTGCCACACTGCTTCCTGATAGTCACCAGACGGTGTCTATCAGAGAGCCGCACGTGTAACAGCTGCCGCAAGCAGCTAGAATGTACACACTCCAGGCGTCTGTTGCTTAGTCAAAGCCCATGTCTCACTGGCAAACATGGTAACAGGCAAAACATACGCAATGCAGCATTGCATCTTCACACTCACAGACATGTTCTTCATCCCCCAGAGTCTCTGCATCTGAGCAAACCTGCCTTTGGCCTTGCTTATGCTGGCACATACTTCTGCATCGCAAGTGACAGTTGTATCAACAATGCCACCGAGATACTTGAAGCTAGACACGTAGTTTGCCACCCCTCCTGACAGCTGCACACCTTGCGGCGGAGGACCAGTAGAAGAGGGTGCCAGAGCTAGCAACTCTGTTTTGCTGGCATTGATACGCATGCCCGTTATGTTGCAAATGTCATCCACATTCCTGAGCATGCATTCAAGCTCCTCCTGACAGCAACTCATGAGCACCATATCATCTGCATACAACAAAGTGGAAAGGGTAACCAAGCAGGAACCAGCACCGGTTGACCGTTGGAACAGCTCACCATTTGCATGGTAAGACAGCTGCACACCACAGCCCTCTGGCATTGCTGCCTGCGCCTGCCTAACTACACAATCAAAGAACACGTTGTTGAACAGCAAAGGAGCAATCACGCACCCCTGCCGCACCCAGTGCTGATATCAAACCACTCTCCTACTCTACCTGCCAGTTTGATTGCTGCTTGAGTGCCTGTGTGCAGATCAGTGAGCAACTGTACTAGTTTTCCAGCAAATAGGCGGGACTAGGACATGACAGTAGGACATGCCAGTGGGACATGACAGTAGGACATGCCAGTGGGACATGACAGTAGGACATGCCACTGGGACATGACAGTAGGACATGCCACTGGGACATGACAGTAGGACATGCCAGTGGGACATGACAGTAGGACATGCCAGTGGGACATGACAGTAGGACATGCCAGTGGGACATGACAGCAGGACATGCCAGTGGGACATGACAGTAGGACATGCCAGTGGGACATGACAGTAGGACATGCCAGTGGGACATGACAGTAGGACATGCCAGTGGGACATGACAGTAGGACATGCCAGTGGGACATGACAGTAGGACATGCCAGTGGGACATGACAGTAGGACATGCCACTGGGACATGACAGTAGGACATGCCATGTGATGTGTTTGGCAGCTGCTCACCATGCATGTGAGCATGGCCGCCGGGTAGCCTGGGCGGTCCCTCATCAGCTTGGTGTGCCTGTGCTTGTTGAGCAGGTTGGCATTGTGCACGGGGCTGGGTGGTTTGTGGGACGCGCTTGTTGATTTTGCTGCTACAGCTGGGGTGCCTCAGCGTTGCAGACTCCAACTGCCTACACGTCAGCCATATGTTGCTTGGCATACTGCACTGCGTGGAGTATGTACGTGTGGTACGCAGCTGAGTGGCTGTGCATGCATGCGTGCTTGTAGGTTCCACTGGCATGTCCTACTGTCATGTCCCACTGGCATGTCCTACTGTCATGTCCCACTGGCATGTCCTACTGTCATGTCCCACTGGCATGTCCTACTGTCATGTCCCACTGGCATGTCCTACTGTCATGTCCCACTGGCATGTCCTACTGTCATGTCCCACTGGCATGTCCTACTGTTATGTCCCACTGGCATGTCCTACTGTCATGTCCCACTGGCATGTCCTACTGTCATGTCCCACTGGCATGTCCTACTGTCATGTCCCACTGGCATGTCCTACTGTCATGTCCCACTGGCATGTCCTACTGTCATGTCCCAGTGGCATGTCCTACTGTCATGTCCCACTGGCATGTCCTACTGTCATGTCCCACTGGCATGTCCTACTGTCATGTCCCACTGGCATGTCCTACTGTCATGTCCCACTGGCATGTCCTACTGTCACGTCACTCCACTGGCATGTCCTACTGTCCCACTGCATGCATGGTGTGTGGCTGCCAAACACAGCATGTCCCACACATGCCCGGTGCGCATTGGCACATGCACGTTGCGGTGAGGGACACATGCCAACTGAAAGGGAGCATTGCATTGCACTGCAGGCGCACGCCTGCGGTCGGCATGCTGAAGGCCCTGAGGTGACTCTCCGCCTCTTCCCGCACGGCAAGCAACAGCCACAGGACACGCCCAGAAAAGACGCTCCACGCCAGGCCCAGCGACTGAACAGGCTGCACACCCCATGGCCGGCTGCATGCGCTGTGCAGTGGAAAACGCATCTAGGGCGGGGTGCGAGGCTGCCACTTTGCAAGTGTGTCTGCATTTGGGGTACTCCACCAGGAGGCAACGCCAGGTGCACCGTCGGCAGCGGAAGACAGACGAGGTGTCCGTCGGCTGATTGAGGGTTGATTGAAGGTGGTTGGCAGAAGAACAACCCCGGGGTCGATTGCTGATTGAGGGGTTACACCGTGTGTTCAAAGTGGCTACGCCTCAATGAACACCTGATCAAAATGGAAAAGCTGCGAACAGCTCAGCACAGACTGTCACTCACGGAGGCTCAGCCCACAGGATCCTGTATCCGGGAAGCCCCTGTGTGTGGGGCAAGACATGTCGTGTACATTGGTCATGCAAGCACAAACCGTTATTCCCATCACACGCAAATGTTGTTTGTAGTGAAAGTATCTGTGCATGCAAGCAAGTAGTCTAAGCAGTGTCAGTGACAGCTATAATAACATGTTGCAGTACAGGTGGCGGGCTGAGCTCATGTGTATGACGCTGACTCAAACAAGCAGATCAGACTCGAGGTAGTATTTGGAAAGGACATGGCAGAGGGCTGGCCAGGTGCTGAGGGTTGGTCATGGCTGCAGATCTCAACAGGCATGCAGTGACCCCACAACCACCCACTTTACGGGCTGGTATCTTCCCAGGAATATAAGGCAGGGACAAGGCAGCAGGAACATAGATATGCATGCACATGCAAATCACCTGCGGACTGCACGTAAACCATTGCCGCGCAGCACAGTGTGCCAAGCAAGGAACAGCTGCCGCGTGAGCAGCTGAACTCTGTGACGACCAGGCACCTTAGCTGTAGCAGCGAAATCTGCAAGCGCATTTCAAGAGCCGCCAACTGCCGCTCACACTGCCACTTGCTCAACAAACACAGGTGCACCAAGCCAACAAAAAGACCGCCCAGGCTACCCTGCGGCCATGTTCACATGCATGTATGGCTGTCCAAAACAAACCATGTCCCATACAAGCCGGTGCACATCACGGTGAGGGGCACATGGCAACAACAAAGCCCTGCAGGGCAGGATTTCACCTGCCGCGAGCAGGCTGAACGCTCTAAATTGACTCTCCACCTCTTCTCGCACGGCAACAGCCACCGGACATAGCCAGAAATGATGCTCCGCACCTGGCGCAGCAACTGAGCAAGCTGCACACCAAGTAGTCAGCTGCACAGTATCCCAGCCAGGCCAAGGATGCCGTCTTGATGACTATGAAGTCAACCAGCAACTCCCAAAACCTAGGTTGAGGAGAGTAGGAGGGAAAAAAAACTAGCCGCCGCGCGAAGAGGCTTGTTACAGGCCGCGGAAGAGAGGAGTTACATGGTGTGCACAGGCGACTACGTCGCAACGAACACCCAAAAACAAAGAGAGCTGCGAGAAGTTCAGCGGAAAAAACAGACTGTCACCCAATAAGAGGCCCACCCCGAGAAAGCCTCTGTGTGCAAGACACGACACGTGGCTCTGCAGGCAGATCCGTCAGACTCACAACACGCGTGTAGAATTCTATTTGGGACAAGCAGCAGGACTAACCTAAAACAGTGTCGGTGACAGCAGGCCATACTTGTGCAGTACAGCGGGCAGGCTGAACTCACCGGGACAAAGTTGGCCAGTAAAGGTCAATACCTTGGTCCGAGGCAGCAAACAAGGGGGGAAGGAGTAGTGCACCTGGCAGCTGCTGCAGGGGCAATGCAACTGCATATTGCAGCAGCCGCACCACAAACCATACAGCTCCTGCAGCGCAGGACCACCAGTCTCAGGCTTGACAGAAAGCAAACGGGCATAATTACATGCAGAATGGTGGCTATCACCGCCTTACCACACGCAGACCATTACCCCGCAACACAGTAGCCAGGAGATAAACGGCTGCCGGGTCAACAGCTGGTTCTTGTACCGCCGCGGCACTCTGGCTGTAGCGGCAAATCAGCAAGCGCATCCCAAAAAGCACCAAGTGCCGCACGTACCGCCACCTGCTCCACCAGCACTGGCACCACAAGATCACTTGCCACAGCCCAGGCCGCTCTGCGGCCTTTTTCAAACGCATGTATAGATGCCCGGCAGACCATATCCCACACCAGTCGGTCCACATTGTGACGAGGGGAGCAAGCAAGCCACACCGCACGACACGGCAGGCTCTCACCTGCCGGCAACATGTTGAATGCTCTTAGCTGACCTTCAATCTCTTCACGCACAGCAACTGCAACAGGACACGTCCAGAAATGGTGCTCCACACCAGCAGCAGAGCACCCCGCGCATCCCGTAGCAGTCAGCATACGCTGAGCAGTAGGGAATGCATTCAGGGCCAGGCGCCATGCAGACTCTTTGTACACGTTAGGCCACCCGCACACACCACCACCGTGACAAAACCAGTCGCACCTGTGGCAACTGTGCCACGGCGGCAATGCATCCAGGGCTCTAACACTAGCAACAGAAGCTGCATGACGGGGAGCAATTGCTTCTAGCGCACGGAGGCTTTGTAGCTGCGTGGCAGTAGCGACAGTCAGGTCCTTCAATAACACAACATCATCAGCACGCCTCCTGGCCGCCGCCAGCCCAAGCTCGCACACATCGTCTCCCGCGCTAGCAAGAGGCCTCTGGCTGACCTAGGTCATCTGGGAGTGAAACGAAAAAAAAATTCGCCCCGCGCAGCAGTAACCCATGCAGCTGGCAACCACGTTAGCAGGGCCTGCACATGCTGGCGGCCAGCTGACGGTCACCATACTGCGGCCTACTGCACAACCAAGGCCGCGCAGCACTTTCCCGCGCAGCACTTTCCAGGCCGCGCTTTTATTTTGTTTTGTTTGTTACACGTGGGGGCCTGTCAACTCAGGCCTCTTGAACCGGCGTATCATTGCGGAAGAGGAAGAGGGGTTACATGGTGTGCACAGGCGACTACGTCGCAACGAACACCCGAAAACAAAGAGAGCTGCTAGAAGTTCAGCGGAAAAACAGACTGTCACCCAAAAGAGGCCCGACCCCGAGAAAGCCTCTGTGCGCGAGACATGACACGTGGCTCTGCAGGCAGAACCGTCAGACTCACAACACGCAGTGTAGAATTCTATTGGGACAAGCAGCATGACTAACCTAAAACAGTGTCGGTGACAGCAGGCCATACTTGTGCAGTACAGCGGGCGGGCTGAACTCAACGGGACAAAGTTGGCCAGTAAAGGTCAATACCTTGGTCCGAGGCAGCAAACAAGGGGGGGGGGGAGCAGAGTACCTGGCAGCTATCGTATCATTGCGCAGCACTTTCCAGTTTCTCACACTTTTGGGGTTGTGACTGCTTTCCCTTGTGTGACTTCAAACGTTGCGCCATTAGTGTAGTGGTTAACATATTTGCCTTCCAAGCGACAGACGGGTTCGATTCCCGTATGGCGCATGCTATGACGTGATGGCCTCGCGCGTGTCACGTAGGCTACATCGCCGACGGTAAGACGCACGTGTAACAGAAGGTGCTGCACGACTTGTTTTACAGTCTTAGTTCGGCACGCACGCGCACCTGTGCACACCTCACAACGAAGCTGTTGGCTCCGCCAGCACCCGCCAGCCCTCCTGCAAGGCGCTCCGTGCCAGGCTCAACAACCGCCAGCAGCCCGCCGCGATCTGACGCTGCTGCTGCAACCGCCGCCGCACTTCCTGCAAGCTGCTCTGCAGGTATGAGATCGGCGCGCGGCTTGCGAGTGCCTGCTGCCGGCATGCTGCTCGTGCCTGCTGCATCCCAGATCCAACTGCTGCCCTTGCCAGCACCTGCTTCGCTGACCGGCAGCGTGTGCACATTGCCTGCAAGCGCACCCCACACAGCAAGAATGGGCAAGCACTTGCTAGAGCAATTTCTTACATGTCGGTCCAACCATTACTGTAGATGATATCAGCCACCCCTTTGCAGCGCAGCCAGAAAGACGGGGCGCCCCGTATCAGACGTAACAAAGCAGCCAGGCCCATGTGCCGATGTTTGCTTAGCCATACACAGCACAAGTGCATTCACCCGGCCTATAGCCTAGCAGTGGAAAGTCCTGGGTGCAAGCAGTAGATGCCTTCAGCAGTGTTGCGACATGCTGCAACAATCAATGCACATAGGCTCTGCTGCAGAGTCTTTGGCTGCCTGTGTGTTGCTTCCTCTGTTGTCCCTCGCAATACACAGCACAGGCGCTGCCAGCCGGTGGCTGCTGTGCTCCGCTCACCAAGGAAGCGGTTGCTGGCCTTGTCAAAGATGCACACCCTCGCCGCCCTGTACAGCGGCTCTCGCTGCGACTCAAAGCCAGTCGGTCCCACATGTGTCGCCTTCAGCAGGCTGAAGCAAACTGCCACACCCTGCAGCTGCTGCTGCCTGCGGCTGGCGTGGCCGGCCGGTGCCGCGGCGGCTGCAAGCTGCTGAGCGGCAGGTCGTTGAAGGCGAGCCCATCCGCTGTTGGTGCTGGCAGCAGGCAGCTGGACAACCGGTTTGCGCCAGCGCACAGCTTGTGCTGCGGTTGACACCGCAGTTGCAGCGGTCAAACATGCACACGTGAAGCTCGCGTTGTTTGTATGGTGTGTGGGGCGTTCCTGCGGCTGTACAGCACACATGCTATAGGAGCGGTTGTGCCAGTCACATCCTGATGCTGTGTAGCTGCTGAACGTATGGCATGCTGCTGCCACTGCTGCTGCTGGAGCCGGCCCTGTGTTTTCCTGCAAGGTCACCTGCAGGGCAGAGGGTTGCACGTTTGGCGGCAGCCTGCTGCCTTGGTCTGGTTGTGCTAGCTTGCTCAGGGGGGCCTGCAGCACCAAGTGGTGCACATACGACAGCCGCCCAGGCTGCAGGCCTGCCCGGAACCTGCAGTATGGCACAAAGCAACGAGTCAAGCACGAATGGGAGCGTGTGCCGTTGTTGCTGCGCTTTGTTTGCTGCACAAAGATACATTCAGGTTCACTACACTGCGGGCATTGAGTATGGGTTATGTGCTCAGCAGCACGCCAGCACCATAAGCTTGCACGCATCAGTTTGACGGCGCTTGCCTGGCAGCCACCTCCTGCACATCCAGCATCTTGAGCTGGCCGAGCTCTGCTGCTGCTGATTGCTCTGCCGTAGCGTATGCCTCGCCTGGATCAAGGCCTGTTGCTGACTGCTGCTCCATGCACTCCAATTCATCAGGCCTGCTGTTGCTGGCAGACACGAGCCCTGCTAAAAGCAGCTGTGGGAGCTGTAAAACTTGTAGGCTATCACAATTCAAGCTGGCTTCACGTGCTTAAGGTGCTCAGAGGCGTTTGGTTGTGTAAATATTAGTGTGTGCCGCTGCCCGCATGTTGGCGCTGTGCTGATCAGTCACGGTTGCTGGCCTATCGGCTGGAACAATATAGAACCGGTGTTTGCATTAGAGAACCGCAGAACATCAACGTTAGTTCAGCCTCACGTGCCGGTCTTGGCATGTTTCTGGATTTGAATTCCAAGGCCTGCAGTGTTGACCTAAGGCTGCAAGTGATGCTGCATGCATGCGTATGCTCAGAGACCTTCTGACACAAGAAATAGTAGCAAGACACGCTGTTTTGGCTTAGAACACGTTTGCTCGGGCCTGCCAGTCATGTAGGGTTGTGGGAGTGCAGGTTTGCAGGCACGCATATGATGCGGCAAGTGCTTCTATGCTTGCCAAAACGTGAAGCGATTTGATGTGATTTTGACGTCTTGCACCTGCACTGCTATGCTCCTATGTTCACTCCAACGCTCGACCAGGGCTGATGCTTGATCGCCTCGTGCCAAACCTCCCGCTACCTTGTTGAGGCTCTTCCAGCACTCAAACACATTTTTGTTTGCGTTGCACACCAACAAGTCCGGTTAAACCAGCAGTAGGAGCAACACAGTCAGCAGTCACCTGCCTGCCTGCCTGCCTCCTCATTAGGCAGGACGGAGCAACGCTTGCCAGCAACACAAGCCAGACGGCCTTTTACCCCTAACCTGAACAAGAACTGGTCTAGACAACAATTCAAATGGGGAACTGGAGGTCCAAGCACAAGCAGCATGAGGATGAGTGTGGACAACAGCAGGCACTCCAGCCAACAGAGGAACTGCTGAGGTTCCTTTCAACTGCGCCAGGCGCAACGTGGCTGGCAGACGTACTGCTGGGTGAGAAAAGACTGCGGAAACTAGCTTGCATGCATGACAACAAGCAGCTGTCGGCGGTTTGTTCCAGTGTAGCACCGCAACACAACACACATGTGGCCACAGCTCCAGGTCAGCGGTCAACGCATGTGGTGTCCTGATGCAAGCATACTGCAGCAGTACGCGTGGCAGCACAGCAGCACAGGCGGCGTTGTCGCATCACGCGTGGCAGTGCAGCAGTTGTTTTGGCAGGTCCACATCAGCAGGCGAGGCACACCGACAATGCAAGCATACCGCAGTGGTGACACACTGTGGGCTACTTCCACTACTTGCCGTACGCCTGTCACAAGCAGCAGCATTGCAACCTAGCATGGAAGCACACCAAGCAAAATCCGAGTCAACCGGACCCCTCCTGCAAGGCTGTGCCTGCATGCAAAGTCAGCTGCTGCACTGCTGACGCAGCAGCCCCTCCCAGCAGATGTGAACACACATGCAACACAGCTGCAGCAATGCCAGCCCTGGAGGCAAGACCCTGCAGGAGCTGCCCCTCTGGGCAGCATCACTATGGCATGCACACATGAACTGCCCATGTGTACCGCCTACCAGGTAGCTGTACTGCCCATATGTACTGCTTGTTGCCACTGAACATGGTTGAGTAACGCGCTGCTGTGTTGAACACCAACCCCCTTCCTGCAGAGTTCCCTGGCAATGTGGGCAAGCTGCGGCATGCTTCACTCACAGAAGTGAACCAGTTTGTGATTGCCAGGTACAAAGAGTTCACTGCAAGCGACATAGGTGAGTACGCCAAGCTGCACTGCAGTGCCAGGGCAGCGGCGCTACTAGCAGCAGCAACTACGGTGCCCTTTTCGAAAATCATCTGTCATTGGCGGAATTGGGGCAGGACGGCAGCCAGAATTAATTCAGCCAGAATTAGTTAAGTCGAGCCAGTCACTGGTTGGCGGTTGTGTGCCAGACTTCACCAAAAGCAAAGTTTTGCTTCGGTCCAGTTTGCAGTGCCAGAGATGCCAAAGGGGCAGTGTGGGGGGGGTGGGTGGGCGGGGGGGGGGGGGGGGGGGGCTTAGTAGCCACTCAAATCCATGCATGAAGTCACTGCTACATTGAACAGCTGGGTCGACATGAGTGCTGCTGCCAGCTGTGTGCTGCAGCCAGCCAGTGCTTTGGGAAGGTACTGGTAGAGGCTGCCAGTGCCTGATGCCACTGCTTGGACTGCCTTTGGACCTTGTGCCTTGACATTTTTCTACATATAGTGGGTACCTCCACAACAGCAGCACACGGACTGCTGCTGCTGCTGCTGCTGCTGCTGGTGCAGGTGCGCGCCTGATTTTCGGCTCCAGCCAACGCTCCGCAGTGCAGGCGGACACGCTGATGCTGCCGGTGTACATAGTGGAGGACTTTGTGAGGCAGCGGCTGAGGGCAAAGATAACGCGGTGAGGGCTGGGGTGCTTGGCAGCGGCAAGTGCGTGTGCGGGCGTGTGCGTCTGGAGGCCCGGGTTGCAGACTGCACAGAGGTGTGCCAGGCTCAAAAGGAGCTGGTGCGCATGATGGATGTCGGTGGCTGTGGTGGCAGCTAGCACAAGACGCAGCCAGCACAATACAGCACGATATGACCTGGTTTTAGGTGCGGCGGCAGGGCAGACGCCAAGGTACGGCCAGGGAACAACATTCTGTTTGCAGCGCCACATGCTGTCTCCTGTGTGCTGCTGCTGCTGCTGCTGCTGCTGCTGCTGCTGCTGCTGCTGCTGCACTTGCTGTACCCGCCCTGTGCGCAGCAACTGGTGGTCCATCGGCTGGTTCCTGGCCAGCCGCGCGCCGCTCACGTGCGCGGCCGTGCACTGCGCCAAGGCGCTGACCAGGAGGCACCTGCTGGCGCCCCACAGCGGCGGCCGCTGCAAGCGCGTGGTGCGTGGTGCGCATGCCAGCCTGCTGCACTGATGGCTCGTAAGAAAGGAATATAACAGCGGCCGCTGCAAGCGCTCGGTAGACACAACTTCTGCGCAGTGCCACCCCCCGCAGTGCAGCGACACGCGTGGGCCGCCTGGCATCGGCAGATCTGCAGTCAGCACAGCACGGCCACCGTTCAGCTGAACTGCAGCGCTCCACGCTCACCAAGGCGGTGGATCTGAACCTGGTGACATCCCGTGCTTGCTGCCGCAGGTGCGTGTGGCCATGTTTGTGCTCGACGAGCTGCTGCCCACGCAGTTTTACGGCCCGCTGCTGTCCTACGCGCTGCTGGCGCGCAAGATGGTCCAGGAGCTGGACGACAGCTGAGGCTGGCAGCGACGCTGCGGCAGCCTGTGCACCAGGATCTTCCCTCTACTGCTGCCAGTGCCACACAGCAGGGATGGGACCCCGGCCGCAACAGCACAACTGGCAACATTGAGGCAGCCTGTGTATGCGCTGCTAGCCTGCCGGCGGCAGGTGTGCTGATAGGTAGCATGTGCAGTGGGTTAGGGGCTGGGCGACAGCCGAAGCTGGCACGTGGAGCAGCAAGGCTAGCGGCTCCGGCAAGCCCAACATGTACAAACAAGCCTGCTGCTGTTTGCCGTGGCGCTGGCGCACGCACTGCAACCGTCATACGGTTGATGCATGCCCAGGAGCGTACGCTCACAGCTGAAGACGGCAAGCGAGGGTGCAGCTGCCTGGCCATGGACTGCTGGCAAAACATGCTGCCTGCCGTCTCCCCCTCGCCCGGTAGCGCAGACACTCGCCGAAGCTAGCAGCCAGCGCACCCTTTTCCAGCAAGCCTCGGCTGCTGCCTCACATGCAAGGCTGCTGCCACAGGCTTCTGGCAGGTTCAGCAGCGAGCCGGGGCCCTTAACACAGCAATTGCAAGCGGCTGGTGGCATGTGTGGTGCTGGCTGGACACGCATGGCTGGCGCTTTGCTTTCTTGCTGCTCACGGCACACGCGTCTTGCGCATGGGCCTGCTGGTGGTGTACCGGCCACTGTGCCATGTGTCAGGCAGCTGCAGCCTTCAGCAAGTGGCAGGTGAAGCTGGCAGTTGAGGCGAAGTGTTTCATCATCATCATCATCATCATCATCATCATCATCATCATCATCATCATCATCATCATCATCATCATCATCATCTTATTACCCGTTCAAGCCATAGCATCAGCGCAATCGGCCCCGCGCCCCACCGGGGCGGAAAGAGGAGGGAGCACTGCTCCAGAATGTTTGCGAAGTGTTTGCAGCATCGCCAGCACCGCCTGCCCTCCTCAGATCTGAGGCCCAGCAAGTATCATCTGCTGGCTGCAGCCAGCTGATCAGACGTACTTTGTTACAAATAGGCCATGCTGCAAGGTGGCTGCTTGTGCATGCTCTGTCTCACTTCGCCCTTTTGGTTGTGGTGACACACTTCGCCCTTTTGACCCCATGAGCCTTGTTTGGCTCCTTAATGGGTGGGCCAGTGGCCTAACTTTGGTAATAGTTCAATGGTAAATGAGTGAGGGGCGAGCCAGGCACTGCGGTGGTCAAGCACTGCTTGTCAAAGCCGAGCAGGAGGCGATTGCTGAGCTGTGAGAGGACACGGCACTAGCATGCAGTACACTGGCAGCCCACCCAACTCCCCGCATGAAAGCGAATGACTGCTGCTGCTCATGCCTGCAGCGCGGACCACCCACTGTAAACGATGCTGAGCTGTGTGCAGCGCCTGAAGGCTGTTGGGTGTTTGCATGCCCGGCAAGACGGATGCGGCTATTGTGGTTGAAAAGTATGACGCATATCCGTTTCGGAAACAGGTAAGATGCTCAACGCAAGCAGGACATAGGATGTCCTGAGGGTTTTTGCAGCTGCTTGCCAATTTGGCATCTGGCAGATGTTAATGACTGGCGGTCCACAGCTGCAGTTGCGCCGTTGCCGCCTGCAGCTTCCACCGGCGTTGCTGCATGCCTCAGAGGCCAAGGCCAGCGCGTACTGACCAGCATGTTTGAACACGTGATTGCTGACAATGGAGGTCTGCAACCCTTTACATAAATGTACACTAGGTCGTATGATATAGCCTAAAGGGTTGACATCGCCCACTGCGTCAGCTTGGCGGTACAGTGCCGGCGGTACAGCTGCGCAGCGGCATGCCGGTACCGGCCGCTTCCTCGAGTGGTGACAAATTACTTGGCACTGTGCCACAGCGTGCCACTGATCCAGCGCCTTGTCCCAAAACGTGCGTGCCGCATCCACTGCCAGTGGCGCTGCCGTACCAAGGGCTGTGCGGCCTGTGCGCTGCCTGCAAGGGCACACACAAGAGCAAGCGGCGCCAGCTGCATGCAGCCTGCATGGGACCCCCATGGCATGTGGACCTCCACACACCACCCTAGTCCTGTGCACCACCACCTGCTGTGCCCCTTCCTTGGGAGCGTGCCTCGTGCTCCGCGCGACAGCATGGCCAGCGGGTGGCTGGAGCACAGCCGACTGTCCGCCAAGGTCGCCAGCAATTGTGTCATCATCATCATCATCATCATCATCATCATCATCATCATCTTATGGCTTGAATAGGTGATATGATGATGATGAAGCCATAGCATCAGCGCCATCGGCCCCGCGCCCCACCGGGACGGAAGAGGAGGGAGCCAGCGAATGTGTGAAAGATAAAGAAAAACAGATGCCTCCAAGGCATCACCGTCATCATCATAATTTTACCCATTCAAGCCATAGCATCCAGGCACCAAGGGTGAATAACATCACCAAGTTTTTTTTTTCATGCTTCACGGCATCCATGACCGATGATGAGTCATGCTTTGTGCATGGCATGCATGCATCGACTTGGCATGTTTTGTAGGCATCAACTAGCAGGCGCGACAGCAGGCAGGCGCGATGCTCAGAACGTGAAGCACCGTGCACAGCATACAAACCTGTGTGCAGTAGCTGCGCATCGCTGGCAGCGGTGACTGCATTCTTCCGTTGAACCGTCGTGGTGCTGCGGCACACAATCTGCTCCAGGGCATGCCGTTGCCTTTGACATCAGGCAGCGATGTGGCCAAGTGCAAGGGTGCAGGCGCTTCCATGCATAATACAACTCAAAGTGCAGAATAGCACACACATGCATCATACCAGTTCACCACATGCTTCATAGCACACACACATGCATATTACCAGGTCACCACACACTTAATAGCACACACACATGCATAATACCAGTTCACCACATGCTTAATAGCACACACACATGCATAATACGGACCACCCACATGCATACATGCACACTCACATGCATAACCGGACCCCACACATGCATATACGTCAGTGCATGAAGCACAAAGTACATCTGCTCGCCGCACTTCGAAATGCACTCCCACCGCAGGGCTGCTGTGCGATGCAACCTTGTATAGCAGGACCGCGCCTGTCGAATAATATTCAGCAAACCTGTGGCAGCAAGCATGGCAGCGGCAGCCCCCCCCCCCATCGGCACCAGCACCACCAGCCGTTCGCGATCCTGTCAGGTCCATCACAGCCACGAGACAGCCATGGGCCCAGCAACCGCCCTGCCGTGGGCAGTGTAAGATTCTGCAGCAGACACTGCCGATAGCACGGCAGCCCAAGCTACCACGCTGCCCTGCTGCCGATGATGCTGGCAGCACCACTTGGCCAGCTGAGCGCCGGCGGCTTGGCAGCACAACACTACTACGTCCCGTTGGATCCCTTGGCCATTGTGTTGTCATTGTCTATTGCTGGCACGGCGGCAGCAAAGTGCCGCTGTGCCACACTACAGAGCGCACGCACCCACCCGCAATGGTGCTGCTACCAATCAGCTCACGTGCAGCATGAAACCCACTTGGCGCCGCACTTGTGCGGCGAGTGTGACGAACAGCGTCTGTGCTGCACACTCTAAGAACCTGAGATTCATCAATTGATGTGATCGACAATGCACTCATTGATGCAGTTTGTGACCATGCAGCAAGCAATAAGATGGAGCGATACATGCCTGCAGAGCGCAAGCCTTGACAGCGCCATCAGCACGCACAACAGCCAGCTTCAGGGGTTTACCGACATGCACTGGACGCACATAGGAAACACCGACAGCAGCAGCAGGGACGCCACCAAATAAGACGGAAGTGCAACTCCAAACTGCCTAGGTGACAGGTTTGCCATAGACAACACCAGCATAACAAGCTGGCATCTTGTAAGGAATCCTGCACAACAGAGGCAGCTGCAATTCCAGCCATGAAAGAGACGAAAGACATGAGCGAAAAGGGAAGCAACAGACTCACCCAGACTGCTCACAACCAGAGACCCCCCAGCAGCAGCCTGCTGTGCCGACACCCATCACTGTCTGAAATGGCAGGGCATGATGTGATGAGACAGATAAGCTGCAGGAGGGAACACCAGCCAGGGCAGCAGCTGCATCTCCTGCTGAGTCCCCTGACTGCACCCACCAGACAGCTGTCAAGCTCGCCCAACACAGCCCCAGCATACATGCATAGATATGTGAGCAAAGCACACCGGCTGAACTGATTTCGCCTTGCAATACGCAAACGATACATTGCTACTATGATAACAGCCGAGGCATTCCACACAGTACAGTTCCCACTGGCCTCCGGCTGCGGATGACAGGCACAAAAGGCCGCGTGCAGCTGCAGTCAGGGCCAGCTGCTGCAGCGGGCGACCACACTACTGCCTGCCACTGCAACAAACACACAATTATTAGGCTGGTGTTGTCTTTGGCATACCCAAACTCAAACCCAGTGGCAGGCAACTCCAGGTGCCTGCTGCCATTCAACTATCACTTCATGACGATGTCCACAATGCTAGCCTGATGCACAATTTGTGCACGTGATGAACATGCAAGCAGAAGCGCAAGGCAGCCTGGGCAAGAGTGCTCACCATGGACGATGAGCACTGCTGCACCACAGCCCCCGAGCTCTATGATAATAATCACAGTACATCACTGAACAATCACGTGCTATACCACAGATATGTCCCTGCATGGGTCCTCATGGCAATCCGGTGTCCCCACAGCACGGGGGCATGCATGGCGACACGTACAGCATCATTGGCCGTCCCGGCTGCGGAGCAGGTTCTATTCGCTGAGCAGACTTCCAATTGCAGCAAAGAATGAACAGCTCAGCATCCCCAGGAAAGAAAAACCCCAACACCCCTCACACAAACCAAAATCATTGCTGAAAGACGCTTCTTGGTAACACCCGCCAGGCGCTTTGTGAGCGCACCTGCGGCCACAGCGTGCTGCCAGACAAACTTGGTCAGAGCATTGCAACAAAGTTGACCACGCCATAGCACTGGTCAACCTTGTCATACACAACACCAGCCAGCTTTCAACAACGCGAGCGGGCAGAAGCAAAAAAGTAGCCGCTGCTGGCCAAACTGTATCAACGTTGGTCAAACTGGCCCAAGCAACAGAGCAGGGTCACGCTGCCGCAGAGGCACAGCATGCCAGCCATCGGCATGATTAACAGCCAAACTCCTGCTTGAGCATGTGCCTCATAAACATGTGCCACATAAGCACGTGCCAGCAAGCACTCCAGCAGCACAGCAAGAAAGCGACCCCCCCCTGACTGACAAACACTGAACAGCCTCCAACTGAACGCCCTGATATGGCAGCAGCCTATGCATATATGTATGTGTGCACATCACCCTTGCACATGCATCATGTTGATGTGTGGTATGGTTTGGTATGCATTAATATTTTGCTTATGCTCACATGTGTATGCAAAACACAGTGCGTAAGCAGTAGCACACAATACATATGTGGTACGGACGGCTAGCCATGCCCACACGACTAAACGACGGCACTGCCGCCGTAGCACAGCAGCAGCAAGCAGAGGTGACACCGTCAACTGCGAATGTATCACAGCCAGGGAGAGCTTCCCGGTTCAAACATCACCCTTGCCTCAAATGACCCCCGCCCCTCGGCCCCAAACGGCATCGTCAACAACGCCTGTCACTTAGGCTGAAAGCAGGATCACATGTCACTGCCGTTTTGTCCACGAACATGACTCCCTTACGTTTCATGCACCTGGCCAGCTGCACTGCGTTCAGCACCGCATGCATGACGCCCGCATGCAAGCTGCAGCATGCGAGGCGAAACAAGTACAATGCCGCCAACCTGAAAGCGCTGCACGGTTTGTGGCAGCCGCCGATGCAGCAGGCCCCGTCACCAAACGCTGCAGCATGCTGTTTGCATGCACGCCTACGTAGATGTGGGGCGCCACGTCAAATGCTTGAGAGCTGAAGCAGCCACAAGGTGTGTTGTACAACAGGGACAGGGGTCCATGCCCATCCCGCAGCCGCCGTGCGGATGCGCCTTTCGTTTGTGCAGCGCACGCGCCACACCAGCTGCAGGAAGCGCATGGACAGCACACCGATGGTGACCTCTGGCGGCAGCAGGCAGGCAGCCATGCTGAACCTTCCTTGGCTCCCCGTCTGCTGTGTTCGGGGTCATAAACTTTTTGCGCCCATGCATCCGTGCAGCTGCACTGCCTTCAACTGCACTGCCTCCAGCGCCACATGCACCGCTCCCCGTCTGCTACTTTCAGGGTCATAAAGGGCTTGGGCGTCCATGCATCCGTGCAGCTGCACTGCCTTCAATTGCACCGCCTCCAGCGCCACATGCACGACGCCTGCAGGCAAGCTGCGGCCTGCAAGGCGAAACAAGTACAATGCCGCCAACCTAAAGGTGCTGCACGCTTGAAGGCGGCAGCGGCTGCCGCCACCTTCTGCAGCATGCTGTTTGCACACGGCTACACTACATGCGTACGGCCACGTCAAATATCTAAAGCAGAAGCAAGCACAGAACCGCGTGATTGAAGGCAACATAAACAAGGCATAGACACGGCAACATAGATCCATGCGTTCTGCAGCTATCGTGGCAGATGCGTGGTCTCTTGAACAGCACACGCGCCGCAAACAGCTGCAGAAAGTGGGTGAACCAGAAACTCCGGGGACCTCTGGCGGCAGCAGGCAGCCATGCTGATCCTTCCTTGGCTCCCCCAACTCCAGTGCCATCCACACATCACATCTGTGTGTGCAGTCACTGCTGCAACCACTGCAGTCGGGCAGTAGCTACAGTGCAGCAGCACAAAATGCATGATCTTTGCTGAAACCAATTATTCTTAAACAGCAGTCGCTGGTCAGGGCAAAGTGCCATCAAGCACGAGCGACAGCAGGCATACCAAAGGAAGCGCAGCGACAATTCTTGGGCAGTAGCAGGTGACAAGGGACACATCAACAGAGCAGGCATGCTTCAAGCTTGCAAAATTTAAGCTGCAGCTTGCCTGCTCTGTTTCCTATGCCCCACCAGGAACGTACTAGGTTTGCCCTGCGGCAGCAGGCAGCCATGCTGATCCTTCCTTGCCTCCCCAGCTCCAGTGCCATCCACATAATTGCTGTGTGCGCAGTCACTGCTGCAACCACTGCAATCGGGCAGTAGCTACAGTGCAGCAGCACAAGACGCGGATTGTTGCTGAAACAAATTTATCTAAACAGCAGTCGCTGATCAGGCAAAATGCCATAAAGCACGTCTGACAGCAGGCATACCAAAGAAGCACAACGAGAATTTTAGGGCAGTAGCAGGTGACAAGGACACATCAACAGAGCAGGCATGCTTCAAGCTTGCTAAAAGCAAGCTGCAGCTTGCCTGCTGCTGTTTCCTGATGCCCCGTACAGCATGTCAGCACTGCAGAACTTGAACAGAAACGCTACAACATGTGATGTGAAAGAAAAATAGCCTGCACTGAGCAGTGCTAGCACAAGCTGACACTGCAGCATTGCTTGTCGCATCATGACACTGCCAGGAACGCAAAGACAGCGCTGTACACAGTCAGGTAACAGGCCAGAGATACAAGAGAGGTGTTCTGCTACGCACAGCTGACCTCGACAAAAATATCAGTGCTTGCCGCTGACAATGAAAACAACAGATTTGTAACGTAGTTGCAACGAAACTCCGCAGGCACCAGGGATCATCAGAGGTGCAGCAGCCACCCAGGCCTGGACACACAAGCTCCAACCAGCTCAAATCAACACAGCACCACACAAGACAAGACACGCCAGCGCACTTGCCAAGGTTGATAGTTGCCTCCAAAGTGCTAGTGACATCTCTGATAGCAGCTTGCTGCTCTCAGCCAAATCCAATCATCTGCCACAAATGCCCAGCAAGCAGCACCCCTTTCGCAACAGCAAGCCGCCAAACGTGCCAGCATGCCGGCTTGGCGGTCAAGAGTCACTGAGATACTGAACATTGAACTGCCTGGCGAGCTGCTGACTAAAAAATGTAAGCAGCACAGTCTTACAACCTGTGCAGGACTGTGTGACCTCTGCTGAATCACAGACACGTCTTGAACCTCAGGCGCTGATTCGTGTGCAAGGCAGCGCCTTTTGCAGCTCATCAACTGCGCTGCCGCTGACCACCACATGCTGCAGCTCTAGATGTGTGAGGTTTTTCAGAGCCCGAAGACCCAGCAACTCGGCGTCTGCGACACAGCGGACCCTGGACCCAGCCAGACCGCTTGCTGCTGCTGCTGCTTGTGCAGGCTGCAGCTCACAGCAAGGCCCAGCACAGGCACCCCCACCCCACCCCCACCAGCAGCAGCAGCAGCACCAGCAGCAGCAGCAGCGCAGCAATACCACCACCACCACCACAACCACAGCACCCGCCACTTGGTCGCGGTGAGCAGCACGTCACATCTCGTGCCTGCGCTGATGCCGCTGCGAGCAGCTGCTCCAGGCTGCCCTGCTGTTGTGCCAGGCCTCCAACCAGCATCAGCGC
>JACERP010001424.1:0-20868 GCA_014080715.1 Scenedesmus sp. NREL 46B-D3 | reverse complement strand
ATGTAGAGGCCCATTGGCTCCTTCATTTGAATGCAGTGCTTGATAAACGATAACCCACACACAAGGCAACCCTGGTTGTGTGTGGTAATTTACACAGGCACCTCTCTTCGCATCCACGTCTTGCTGGCTGCTGCTTGTTACTCCAGCTGCTACTGGGCCCTGTTTAACCACGGCAAGGCCGCACCTGCCGGATACACTGCAGCCCCTCTTTGTTGTTGTTGATGCGCCAGCCTGGCACCTGCTGCCTCAAGCGCTCACGCAGCTGCTCGTCCAGCAGCTGCAGGCTGCCTGCATCTTGGCACTTGCGCGACCCCAGGCCAATGTGCTCGCCTATTGCATCAGGCGGCCTGCGCAAGGTTGCAGAGAACACACAAGCAAACGGGGCAGTAGTATGGCAACGACGCAGGCTGGTAGAATTGCATCTTCAGCAGCTACAAGAGGTGCTGCATAGACCGACATGCTCAAAAGCAGGACAACTGCAGCAAGGATGGGCGCTGTGCAGAAGCGCGCATGCTGTGCAGGCACTGCAGCACAGATAAATGGGGCTGTTGCTATTTCTTTGATGTAGAGGTGCCGCAAGCACGGCTCACTTGATGATGTGCTCTGTGTCCCAGTTCATGACAATCTTTTCTCCGAAGTTGCTGCCAATTTCGCCTGGTGTGGGGTCGCGTGCACCAAAGTCCTGCGGGTGTCAGGAGTAATGGGAGTGCCGGGATCGTGTCAGGCATGTCGTGATAATCACAGCAAGTGTGCAGGCTGATAACAACTCATTTGCTAATGCCTTTTATGTGCATAGTACCAGGAGCTAGCGCAATTGTTGACACCAGCAGGCTGCCAGTGGCAGCGGCAGCAGCAGCAGCAGGAGCAGCAAAGCCACCACTCACATCGCCCATGAAAGCCTTCTCAAAGCCAGGGTTGGTGCTGTGGACGCGTCCATTACAACGACGGCCATATGTATACGATGCGACTGGCGCATAGGGCCTGCTGGTGGACACACCCTGCGAGGAGGACGGTGCACTAGGTCGGGACGCAGCTGGAGGGCCCATG
Source organism: Scenedesmus sp. NREL 46B-D3 (assembly GCA_014080715.1). Classification (NCBI taxonomy): domain Eukaryota; kingdom Viridiplantae; phylum Chlorophyta; class Chlorophyceae; order Sphaeropleales; family Scenedesmaceae; genus Scenedesmus; species Scenedesmus sp. NREL 46B-D3. The sequence goes on along the minus strand of JACERP010001424.1, from coordinate 19,821 downwards.
TCTCAGCTTTGGATGCCCATTGCGGTTCTAAAAGTAGTCAATTAATACATGAGGCAAGATGTTATACAATGCGGCCGCACCTGCCCACTCAGGCGCCTGGCAACGAGGTTCGCAGCCATAATGGTGTGCCGTGCCGTTCCCTGAAAGCTGGGTTCAATGATGCAACATGAAACAGACGCATTACAAGTCGCAGTGATACGCTGTCAGTTGTGCGGGAAGTGTTACAACGGGAGCGGGCAAGACATCGAAAAAGGCTCCAGAGCTCAAACGCAGAGACTAGGTGTCGCCAGGTCGTTGTTGGCAGCAACAGCTCATGCTTCGCAAGTTACTCAGCACAATTCCCTGCTTCCGCCGTGTTGACCAGCAAAGATGTCACGCCCAGTCAAACCTTCAACACTGGATCCACAACATCACCACTGTGTACACAATGCCATGTACACTCAGCAACTAGGCCAAACCTACATAAGACCCACCCACACCCACACTTACATGGCCGGTACAGACACACGGCACAGCACACTACAGGCATATGACCAGCCGACATGCTGTGACTTGATAGTACTGAATATGAAGAATGAACATACCTATGTTAGTCAGACTACCAAATGGTAGTATGCATACGGAACAAGCGCATGTCCTGCCACATTGTTGGACACTGCACAATGAAACAGGCTATCTGACATGTCAGCATTTAAGCAAGAAGTGGATGGCATTGATCCACTGCCAACCATGGGTCTCACACGCAGTAGAATCGGCAGAAATGAAGTCAACCAGTTGATGTCTGGCATTTCTGACAACATCTTGGCTGAAAGAAAGGAACACTGCCTGCTGCTACTTGTGCAAGCCTACCAGGCACCGAAGAAGAAGCACTGCACCATCATGCGACTGTACACTACCGCCGGCTGCCATAGCCAACCATATCCTGGCTGTTGGCGCTGATAAACATGTCATCATCACTCTTGAGGGTGCCGGCAGACAGCAGCGCGGGTCCATCAAACTGCGCGCCGCCACTGCTGCTGATGCCGCGCTGCTGCTGCTGCCCTTCTGCCAAAACCAAAGCCGAGGCTGAAGGCAGAGCCCCTGCTTGTGCTTCTGCGGTGCAAAATTAAGCAGGACGCCAAAGCAGCAGCAGCAACAGCAGTTTGGGAGCTTCCTCATGTTCCAATATGAACAAGGGCACAAAGTGAAGTGAGCTCAGGCTACATATGACTGGGTGTGGCACGGGCAGGGGAAGAAGAGTGGCGTGGCAAACTCTGCCTCTGCTCCTTTGCTACCTTGCAGACCACGAACTGTCGCACCTGTGCTGACGAAAAGGTGAGCGCCTCACTGCCACTGCCTGCGTCCTTCACTTTGGCCACCTTGCCGTTGCTGCTGCCTGCGGCCGTAGCTGCTACTGAGCCAGCCTTGGCGGTTTCTGCCAGCGCCAGCTGCTGCATCTTGCTGGGCTGCGCCTGCTGCTGGTCGCTGCTGCGCTGCTCGCTGTCGCTGGGCACTGCCGATAGCGGCCCCCGCACCCTGCACAGACTGCAAGGCAGCAGGCATGGCAGCAGCATGCATAGTGTGAGAAGCAAGCTGATAATCATCATCATCAACATCATATCACCCACTCAGCCACAGCATCAACGCCATTGGCCCCGCGCCCCACCAGGACGGAAAGAGGCGAAGGCTGAATTCTGGAATATTGGGCATGGCAGTGTAATGTTACCATGGTGCACAGGTGCTGGTTTAAAAGCGTCACTGCATGCTTTGCAGAGCGGCTGTTCAGCATGAACTGGCCTGCTGACTCAGCACCGCGGCGCTGCCCTGTTGGTGAGTCATCCGCAGTGTGCTGTCAGCAGCAACAAGCTCGCTCTCACGTGCGTGTCAGTGCGCCAACCGAGTGTGATGCGCGGCGCCCCCGTGGTTGGGTCTGCGCTGATGCCCATGGGGAAGGACAGCTGCGGCAGCCTGCAAGCAGCAAGCATTTGCGCGCCAACACCAATGATGAAAAACAATGTACCCATCTCACCAGCCGACACGTCGTGCAGGCACTCAAGATACCCAGCTGCCCTTGCCCCAGCCTTTGCACCTGGGAGTGAACAAACACCGACCTCCCACGTGTGTGTAATGCGTGCACTGCCCAGAGGTGTTGGTTGGCTCGACAGGCCACATAGCAGCACCAACACGATGTCAACCACATGGTTCCTGCACAACAGCTGCTGGGTTTGTGTTGCAGCTGCTGCCGTGCTCACTTTGGCACATCCTTGTCGTGCGAGATGGATGGCAGCCGCAGCATGCCCCGCGCGTTGCTTGCTGCGCTCATCAGCCGCTGCATCCTCATGGGCGAGTCCAGCACCAGCTTGGTCTGCAATCAGCAACACGCTGGTCACTCCAGAGATGACCGACGCAGACAACTGATGACGAACTGGACGGCATGCATTCAAGCTGAAGGCCATGTGGCTGCAAGCCCACTACGGCCGCAAGGGTACAGCAGCAGAGAAGGTAGATTTTGTGCTGAGGTTTCCCGCCAGACAGCTGCTGTTAATGGGTGGCTGCTGCTCTCACCTCAAACTGCACGTGGTCCCCGTGCCTGCAAGCAGCAAAGCACAGCAGCATGCGACATGGGCGTGTGTCAGATCAGCCAATATGATGCAGCACCTCTGCTGGTGAAGGTAACCATAGCAGTACACTGGTTTTCCTCTTGCTTGAACCATGCAGCAGGAGTATGCTTCCTTCATCACATGCACAACAGACATGTCAGCAACGCATGTGCATACGCACGCACTCGCTGCCCTGGCATGGGATTCAGCTATCAATGCAGGCATGTGTGCATGGCATGACCTACAGCACTTTTGAAAGCAAGAGCATAGCTAGCACCAACTGCATGGTGCAGGCTCACCTGTGCAGGTCGTCCATGTTGACAACTTCAATGCCCAGCGCCTGCATGTCCCGCATAGCTTCCTGAAAGTCCAGATTTTTGCTGAAGTAGCGGTTCAGCACGCCCGTGACCTGCTCCTTGAGCGCTGACAGGCTCAACTCGAAGTTGACCTCTGCTGCCTGCTGGTCGCGCTGCAGCTGCTCCAGCTGCAGGATTGAAAGCAGCAGAAGTCGAAGAAACAGCGCAGGTGGGCTGAAGCAGGATGAGCAAGCAGCAAGCAACAGCCAGGGTCAGGACCACCCAGTCATGTTGAGCTGCCCCATCTGGGTATGGCCACACTGAGCAGCTGCATGTGCACTGCAACAGCTGACATGGCTGCTGTCCAGACCAAAGTCACTATTTGCTGCGAGGTTAAGCACTTGCAGCGCACCTGGTGCTGCAGGTCATCTTGTTTAGCCACAAGCGTGCGCGAGTTGTCTTCAAGTTGTTTGGCCTTGTTCATCAGCATCAGGTTGGTAAGCACCAGCTTGGCGTTGTTCTGCTGCAGCTGCACCTTCTGCTGCCCCAAATCAGCAGCCTTTTGCTCCCAATCAGCTAGCTCACGCTGAAAGCTGCCAGTTTGTGTCTCTAGCTGCGCCTCAAGCTGGTGAACCTTCACATCTGACTGTTCCTTGAATTGTTCTAGCTCAAACTGTGCTGCCTGCGGAACGCAGCACGAACAGCACAACCGGGCATCTGAGAGCAGTTTAACACATACTTCACATTGTCATGCGTTGCGTACGTGCGGATCGGGTCCTCAGCATGCTGCTGCCGGGGAAACCACTTCAACCACCACACTACAGGCACCATGCTGCTGTGCTGCTGTAGATGCCTGGCTCACCTCCAGCATCCGCCGCAGCTCCCGCTCGTTCTTTTTGTATTCATTGACCTGCAAGTTCCACGGTAACATTAACCATGGGACCAGCAAGCTGCAGCACCGCTCCCGTCAAACACAGTGTCGTTGAGGCCCTACCTCCTCCACGCTGCCCCTCTTGCGGAGTCGCTTGAACTCCAATGCTGCAGCCCCTGCCACAGTTCCAACAAGTCCCAACATGGTGCGGTACTGCCGTTTCTACAGGACCGGACAAGGCTTTCAAGCGTTGCAGAGTGGTTATTGAGAGGTAAATGCAGATAACACAAACGAACATTTGTCACCGTTTGGACAAGCACTTAACTGGTGAAGGAACAAAGACAGAGTCAAAGTGCCAAGTCACGGACAAGCTGTCACTGTTGACGATGTACCCGCACGTTCATGGCCGCGACAGAGATGTCAGAACATTGTCATATGATGTCGAAATTGAAAGTGTGACTGTGTAGCTGCTGGAGTGGCCGTAGGCAAGCACGCCGATTCGTATCCTTTCATGAACTTGGCTGCTTCACTCACGATCGTGATTACCTGTACTTTGCCGGACTTCATATGCAGACCCTGCCTTGAATACGCTATCAACCAACTGCATTCGAAACGCTGTCAAGCAAACCTGGAGGGAACATCATACTTTCCATCATGACACAGCATCACGCTGCTGCTACTGGCTGCCTTCAACACTCATCTATGCTTCCTTTCAGGTGCGTCGTGTCGGGACTTCTGGTGCTTCGGTCATCCTACTACTAGGCATCCTTATCATCCGGTGGTGGCCTTGCATTGCACATTTGCATGCTTTTGCGCATTGCTGCGTTTTATCTCGCTAGGTAACAACCCACCTTATGGCATCACACTAGGTAACAACCCACCTTATGGCATGTTCAGCCCGCACTTAACAGCATGCTGCCAGCAATGCAGGCATGCAGACTCTGGAAGGCTGTATCAGGTACGTGAAAACAAATGAGCTGTGGGTCAACTTGGCCCTAGTGACTAGTCAGTATGGTGCCCTAGGCATCAGCCATCAGTTCCTGATCAGAAGCACCTACCGTAAACTTTACGGTGTTGAACACCCCAACTGGTGTTGCTACACCTAGCTTCCAATTGGTGTTGCAAGACCTAGCTCCATCACTGACGTCCACCAATACCAAAGCAGAGCCACCCACAACTGAGCCAAACAAGGCACATGGGCCCATGCCCCGGGGTCTACACAAGGGTCAAAAGGCAATATTAGGAGTAGGATTATGCATACTAACAGTTGATTCCCTTGTCTATGATAGTCATAACTGTCCTGAGGAGGGCTGATTACCAAAATACCAACACACCCTGCAGCCTGCTGTTGTTCAGCACATGATGCTGAGCCGGTTGGATGCTGGTGTCAACTGGGCTGGCTTCTGACAGTATCCACGCTTGACGACTGCATCGACTGCTCTCATCTTCCAGCGACGTTGAAACGCTTGAGGGCCTCAACGCATGCCATGCCAGCCTGGAACCTAAACAATGCACTGTGATATCTGGCCTGCCGTTTGCTTTGCGCTCACACGCCACACGGTGACAGCCAGCGCGCGCCAGGCGCAAGCAGCTGCAGCACAGGCGACTCCACCATGCTGCGCAGCAAGCACTGCGGCACAGTCAGGCAGCACAAGACACCGCCCCCAGCGTCTTCACCAGCCGTGGCACCACCCGCCTGAGGAGTTGCTGCGTGTACTGCTGCAGGTGGTGCTGGCAGCACCACTGCATGGTATGGTGGCACGGGGTGCACCAGCCCCTGAAAAACCAGCGGCTGCTGGTGCTCATCCCTGCTGCTGCTGCTGCTGCTACTGCTGCTGCTGCCGAACGCAACGTCAAAGATCCCAAACTGCCAGGACGTCACAAAGGCATCCAGCCTATGCACAAGCCCAGCACCCATGGCCAGCTGGCTCGCCAACCCAGCCTCACAGCCGTCCTGCACCTGCTGCAGCATCTTTGCAGGAAACTTGTCATCTCCTCGTACCGCCTGTAGTGCCCCCCGGATGCGTACTGCCCCTGCTGCCAAGGATTTGGCCAGCAGCACAGCGTCAGAGCATATCAGCTGCCACTCCACCGGGTTGAGGCATGAGTGCCAGGCCACTGGCACCCGCCAGGTGGCGTCCTCTGCCGGCTCTCCCTGGGCATTGCAGCTGCGCACGTGGATGCTCCAGGCTGCAGAACCAAAGTAGTCCGACGACAGCTGCTGTGGTGAGGAGTGTGCTGCTGCTACACCCTGCTGCTGATGCCGGGCTGTGCCTGCAGGTGTGGGCTGAAGCGGTTTCACAGCTGCGGCCGCTGCCGGCGCAGGGCTAGCTGCTGATGCAGGCTGCTGCGGGGGTGTCACTGCAGCCTGTTGCGGCTGCGCTATGTTCGTAAGGTGTGCGAGATCCACCCAAGCGCTGCCTGACGTCACACTGCCACTGCTGCCGCGCTGAGTGCCTGCTGCAACTGTCGAGCCTGTTTGCGTTGCAGCAGGGCTGGCTAGTGGCTTGCTGCTGCTGCTGCTGCTGCCGCTGCCACCTGCAATGCCAGCAGGTGTGCTGACAGAGCTGGCTGCTGGAGGCTCTTGTGATGAGCTGCTACTAAGAGTTTGTTCTGGTGCGGCAGCTGCAGCTGCTGTGCGCAGGTCAAGGGCCAACCCAAGGCAGGCATCCTGCCAACAGCACATGTGTTGGTACGGCAGACGTGAGTTGAGGAACCAAGAAACACACATTTCCCCATGACTGTCAAGCCCAGCTGCGCCAGCCCACATGCACACCATACCTGGCCAAAACATTGGCATCATCACCGCATGCGTAATTAATGCCTGCTTCTAACTTCGTTACCTGCAGAGCTACGCCCAGCAGCTCTTGTCATGCTGAACAGCTCGTGCCTCAGCAGCCGACCACAGTACACAACCAAGACAGTGCAGGCAAACTTCCTGAAGTAATGTGAAGCTTGCGTGAATTTGTACCTGCAGTGCTGGTGGGCGTGCTTGGCCTGGCAGTGGTCGCTTGCGCAGGTAGCACATGAGCAGCCACACCAGCGATGACACAGCGTCATTGCTGCTGATGTACTGCCCCTCCTGGCAGTACAGGCTAGCAGTGGCCTGCAGCATGGCAACGCACCATCACGGCATCAAAGCTTGGCTTCAGTCGGGCAAATTATGTCACATGCTTGCTGGGTAAAAGTGCATCACATGAAGTGCATAGCCAGTGTAGTGACCGCACGTGGCGTGATGCCAGGAGCCGGGCTGCTGGCTCCCTGCTGCTGCTTGTACTGCTACTGTACAAGATGCGGGCTACAAGCAGTAGTGGACAGCAGCTATGAGCTGTTATGCAGAAGCCGTCTGGCGTGTCTTCCTCATCAGCTGAGCGCATCACCTTGAGCTGCTGCAGTGCAGCCTGCGGGATGTGCAGCAGCTGCGTGCTCAGGCTGCTGATGTCCACCACCGGCTTGATCCCTCCAGCGCCCACTCTGCTGCTGCCGCTGCTGCTGCCTCGGCTGCATTTGCCAGCAAAGGCAGCGCCAGCAGCAGCGTTCCCAGCCACATCTTTAGCAGCATGAGTGATGGCAGGGGCACCAGCAGCGCTTAGCATGTGGCGTCCAGCCCTGTTGCCGCCGCCGAAGCCAAAGAGTGAGGCTCTCGTGGAGGGCAGCAGCCCCTGCCGCTGCAGCAGGGCCTGTTTGATGTGCCGCTGCTCGGCCTTGACTTGCACAACTGCAGCTGCAGCTGCTCTGAAGCCACCCAGCCAGCTGTTGGGAAGGACGCGAGTGGCGTACAGTGGCTCTGGGGTGTAAGGGAAGGGCTTAGGGTCTGCGGGGTGTGCTGCCAGGGCATGTGTTCGGGTCACACCTGGGGTGGTGGCTGTCTGGGTGTGGCTGGGCGCCGCTGCTGTTGCTGGAGGGGTGGTGGGAGTGGCTGGACTCTGCTTTTGCTGAACATGCTCCTTCTGTGCCTGCTGCTGCTGCTGCTGCTGCGGCTGCGGCTGCAGCTGCTCCTGCTGCCTGTTTACCAGCACCGAGGTTTCGGCTGCGGATACTGCTGCCATTGCTGCAGCTACTGACGACAGTGCGACAGGGCTGCTGCTGCTGACGGCAGGTGGGTGCTGCAGGCCGTGCCATGAAGGCTTCTCCCTGAAGCTTGCAGCATGTGTGCTCAGGCACGAGCTGACAACGGTACTTGTGGTGCTGGCGACGCTTATACTGGGCTGCAGGGATGCCGATTCATCAGCCTCTGCTGCAGTGCTGGAGGCGCCTGCGAGCGGCAGGACTGTCAGGCTGGCGCAGCCCTGCTGGCCTGGCAGTCCTGACAGCCCTGACACAGCAGCCAGGCCTGTCAGCAGGTCCCGAGAAGGAAGTCGCGGGCTGCTGTTTTCAACAGCAATAAAAGGTGGGCCCTGGCTCTGAGCAGGGGCAGGAAGTGGATGCCCCTGCCCCTGAACCCCTGCCACACCTGGTGTGGAGGTGATCCCGCTGCTGTTGCTGGAGCCATGTTTGGCCGTGCACTCGGGGATTGTTGTCGACGTGTTGGCCTCCACATGCCCCAATGCCGGTGCAGCTGCCGCTGCAGCTGAGCCAGGCAGAGTCAGCTTGGTTCTGTCGTCAGCTGCTGTTGCGGCCTCTGCAGCACACCAGCTGCGGCTGTGATGTGCTCCTGGTGCGGCAGCGCTGTTGCTGCTGTTGCTGCTTGTGCTGTTGCTGAGGAAAGCAGCAGCATCCTTGGACCATCCCAGGGGTACTGGTATCACCGCTGCTGCTGGCCCTGTTGTCAAGATCCCTGAGGTGGGGTTCATGCGCTGGAACGCCACAGAGGGACTTGCAGCAGGGGCAGTACTGCTGGCTGCTGCAGCAGCGGCTGTTCCTGCTGCTGCCGATGTGCTGTGAACATAGGCAATTGTGGCATCTGCTCCTGCTGTTGCTGCTGCTGCCAGGTTGATAAGAATCTGCTTGTCATAGCACATCCGGCCGCGGCCGCTGCTGCTGCAGCCGCTGCCAGCTGCCCCAGCCGCTGGTGCTGCTGCTGCTGCTTCACCTGCTACTGCTGCTGCTGTTCCAGCCACTACTTGGTTGTAGCAACTTGCCCAATGCTGCATGAACCTCACGTAAGACCTGCCATCTGCGGCAGCAAGAGCAAGTGTGTGGGCACTTCAGGCATACTACTAGTGTTTGGTAATACCAAGTGTACTTGACCAGCTCAACCTGCTGGGCTGGGCATGGGGTTCTTGGCTTAGTCGTGGCAGCAATGCATTGCCACATCACATGGTGTACACCATGCAAATTACGGTGGCGCTGCCGTCCCTCAAACTACCATCAAGATCTGGAGTGGACCTCCCGCCCGCAGCAACAACACATCAGCTAGCACACTGTGCTGTCGACTGCGCTGTGGTGCGGTCAAGCTGGAGACACACAGCAGGTGCACGCACAGAGGGCCGCTATCGCACCTAGCACAACGTGTGAGGCTGTCACTGCCAGGATGCTTCCGCCTCCTGACAGCTGCGTCAGCCTCACAGCAAGCACCGGGGCATCTCCGGACAGCACCGCCCCCGCATCCATGCGCTGAAGGTATATTCAGCAGCGTGATGGCCACATGGGAGGGGGAGGGGGGAGGGGTGTCAAGAGAGCAGGGTGGCGCAGCAGTGCAAGGGGGGGATGGCTGCCATGCATCATGCGGGACAGCGTCAGTGCGTTGGTTATGTAGCAGCACAGGGGCAAGCTGGCTGCCATTGATGGCGTCAAACACATGCATATGGGCAGCATATGGGCAGCATACGGGCAGCATACGGCAGCATATGGGCAGCTTGCTAGCCGCCAGTCCAGCCTAGCGCATTACAGTCAGCAGCCCTAGGCACGGCCTGTCGCTCGTCACGCACTTGCATGTAGGCTGGCAGCGTGGAATCCCTGGCGCCAGGGAATGTGAAGCCCTGCCTGTGGGACATGGCCCCACTCTGAAGCAGCTCGGCCAGACTGGTGCTGCTGCGGTGCACGCTGAACGGCACGCCGGCGTTGCAGCAGGCCAGTTGCCAATTTGTGGTGCGAACAAAAAGTGCAGCTGGCTTGTCCGGCTGTACCCTGCAGCACGCAGGGGGGGTTGGCAACGGAGGTTATTGTACACCGCTTGAGTTACAACGCACATGATAGGACGGCAAGGGCGCCGTCTGCTCCTCACCCTTGCTAATGCATATTTGGCTGGAATTCTTAAAGGTGGTGTTCGTGTGCAACTCCCAGTCTCGATGATGGTGAAAATGTCACTGCAGCCGATGAAGGTGATGTTACACTAAAGGTGCTTGGTGAGTTTCAGACACCCAGCTGTGATCAGAGTGCATGCGTCTTTGACAGCAGCCTGTCAGCCGCACCTGCCGGCCAGCGTTGGGAACGCATCCAGTGCCGCTGACAGAGCTTCGCGTAGAGCAGCAGGCTGCAGCGTCTCCTTGTAGAGGAATGCCCAGGGCAGCACACAACTATTAGTGCCAATATGCCTGTCCAGCGCAGTGAACTGTAGCAGCAAAGCGCAAACAGCAGGGCAAGCATACTTTATTAGCGGCAACCATAATACTACAGCAGGCATGCCTGCAGGCACCCTTGGGCTTGCCGAGCTCAGGCAGCAGGATAAGCAGATGGCCAAACATAGTCTTTTTGGGGGGTGCATAATAGTGCAGCTTATAAGCTGTGGGTAGTGTCAATGTGCTGCCACGTGCAGCGGCGGTTGTTATGCTCTGCTGGTGCCACAGCTGCGCAGCATGCTGCTCTCCATGCATCAAACCTGGTAGCGCTGGACGGTCACGCCATGAGGAAAGGAATTGGCGTATACTGTTGTCGGTGTCTCACAGAGCTTGCTCTTAAACGCTTCCATGCTGCGGGCGTCGACTGCAGATGAGGGCTGTGCTCACATGCTGCAGCTGCTCCCCGATCTGTGGAAGAGGCACTCCTTCAAGGGCGTATATGCTGTTTCATGAATGATGGGCGTGCTGTATGTCCGCACTCTTGAGCATGTATCAATCCAAGACGCAGGCGGGAAAAGGGAGTTCGACGTACGAGACACACCCAGCAGAACATTCTGAAATATTGCAGAGTAGCACATATTACAAAGCACAATGCAGCAAATGCAACAATGCAGCAAATGCAGCACTGGCTTTGTTTGAGTGGGGCTCCGCCACCATGGCTGAACTGTCTCGTTTCAAGGACCTCTACTCTGCTTCTCCACAGTGAATAGGTTTGCAAGAAGACACGTGTTAAACAGCGCAATGCAGCGAATGCGCCAGATATAAGCTATAATGGGGCCCCCACCGCCATGGCAGCAGTACACGCTGTCCTGACCATTTGATCACTGGCACCCACCAAGCATACCGCAGTCGCCAATCATACTGTCGTCAATGCCCGCACCAGGGCAACAGCGACATCGCACAGCACAGTATTGAGCACACCCATCACTCTTGCGCAGAGCAATATGCACTGCACATGGCCTCGCAGCAGTGCAATACATCACCGCGCCATCCCGTCATGTGGACTCTGCAGGTGCGTCCTCGTCATCCTCCGGTTCATCCTCATCCATGGCCGCCCCCAGTCCTGCCAACAAGTCGGCAGCATCCCGCTCCTCTGCTGTCGCTGCAGCAGCTACCAACACAGCGGCAGCAGCACCCTCATCAAGCCCGGAACCCTCAACAGCTGCTGCTCCGACGCCACCCGCCTCGCCAGGGAAGTTGACCGCGGCGCCGCGGATCTCCAGCGCAGCCCTGTCGTACGCCCGCGCCGCCTCCTCGGCAGTGTCGAAGCTGCCCAGCCACACGCGCTTGTTCTGCGTGTTGTCGCGGATCTCTGCCGCGTACTTGCCGCTCGGCCGCTGCCGCACGCCGACAAACGGCGTCGTGCACCACGCCGTGTTGCTGCTGTACGCCTTGCCAAACGGGCCGCGCCGGCTGGCACCTGGAAGCGCACTCCCAGGGCTGCCCAGGGCGCTGCCTGCCCATGGCCCTGCTCCTGCCTCTGCTGCTGCTGCTGCTGCTTGTCCTGCCTGGCTGCCGTCAGCGCGACCACCAAAACCGACCCATGCTGCTGCTGCATTGGCGGCCGCCGCCCCCAGGCCGCTGGCTGTGCGGGCTGCGACCCGCCGGCGCTTGCTGGGCCTCCTGCTGCCGTAGTCTGGGTCGTCGGCATCCCCTGCTGCTCCTTGCTGCAGCTCGTCCTCGTCGTCGTCATCAAACCACTCGTCTTCATGCCGTGCTGGGCTGCCGTCGTCCGCAAAAGCACCCGCTGCTGCTGCACCCGGCCCTGCCCCTGCAGAGTCGTCGTCGCTGTCCGTATCCATGGGCGCATCTCCATTGCCCATGTTGCCGCCCTCTGCAGCAGCCCTGCTGCCCCTGCCTGCACCGTTGCCACCGCCGCTGCCGCCAGCAGCGCCCCTGCTGCCTGTTCCTGCTATCGCCTCATACTGCTGGAGGAAAGAGTGAACCGCCTCCAGGTCCGCAACAGTTACTGGGCAACCCCCAACGCCGCCGCCCGGACCACCGCCGCCACCACCGCTTGCCGCAGCTGCTGCTGCCGCGGGCTGGCCGCGGCGGTGGTGCCGATGCAGGCCGTTGGTCGCTGCAGGTGAGCGCCGCTGCAGCGGCCCGGCAGCAGCAACAGCAGCATCAGCAGCAGCGGCAGCAGGTGCAAAGCGGCTACGCTGCTGCCCAGCGCCAGCAAACGTACTGCCGCCAAACTCTGCCGCCTGCCACTCCATCGTCTCCTCTTCCAGCGGCCTGCTGAACTCAGCATCCTGCAGCGCCCAGCCGCCACCACTGCCACGACGGCCAGCAGCAGCAGCGGCAGCAGCACCTCGGCTTGCCGCTGGTCCTGCTGCCGCGGCGTGCCGCCCGAGCTGCAGCTGTGCTTCAAACTGGGGGTCCCCCACGTCGTCGTCATCTACTGCTGGTGATGCTGCCCAGCCAGGCACCTGACCACCTGCTGCCGCTGCTGCTGCTGCTGCTGCATGGTGATCTGCTGCTGGTGCTGCTGTCGCATGTGGCGCAAGCAGCGTAAGGTCCACTGGTGCCTCGTATTCCTCGTCCGGGATGTCCAGCTTGGGCAGCGGCTGCAGCACAAGTCCCAGCATACAGGAGCAGGTGTGAAGCATTCAAGGCGAGATCCGCGCGGCAGCAGAAGATCAAAGGGGCAGCCAAGAGTGGAGCGCTTCTTGAAGCACCAGGTCGTGCAAATCACCACCTCCCCAGCTGAAGCCCTTACCCTGACACGCACGCACGCACACAAAGCCAGCCCGCCAAAAACCCGAACCTGTCGCTCACCTCTGGCGCCGGCAGCTGGTCCCGCCAGCCGGTGATCGCCAGCGCGGCGATGCACTTGCGCACGTCAGCGATGAGGTCGATCTCCAGCTGGTTGACCAGCAGGTCGCCCTCATCGTCCGCGGTGTCCTCGTCCGGGCTGACGGGCTCCAGAAACTTCACCAGGCGCTGCAGGTTGGCCGTCGCGCGGTGGCACAGCACCGTGAACTCCGCCGCTGTGCGCGCCGCCTCCCGCAGCCCGCCGACCAGCAGCCTCACGAAGCGCTGCTGCAGCCGCTGCGGCAGCTCCGCGCTCCAGTAGTGCAGGTTCCCCAGCAGCTTGAACAGCAGCAGGCTGCGGTCCAGCGCGGCCGCCTTTGCGTTCGGCAGCGCTGCGGCGTCCGCCTCGACCGTGGCGGCGCGGCCGCGCGGCCCGGCAGAGCCAGCTTGCAGCGGCCGCGCGAGCACCAGCCAGCGCGAGATGCTGTGGATCTTGTTGGCGTCCTTGATCGCTGCCGAGGTGGTGCTGCCCACGGTCACCACGTCCCGCATGTGCTGGCTGACCGCAACGTCGCCGGCACACCACCTGCGCGGGCAGCGGCACAGCAGCATGCAAAACAGGGCAACACATGCCGTGGTCAGCAGTCAACCCCACAGCAGGCGCAGCTGCACCAACCTCATCGCAAACGCTGGATCGCTGCAGCACACACAGCAGGCCACGCGCACAACAGATGCTGCCCCGCAGCGCGCACGCCACCTCAACCAGCACCTGCCACCTGCGCGGCCGCAACCGACGCTGCCAGCGCAGCTAGCCTCTGTGCTCCGCTCACCGCGCTGCGAACGCCACTGGCTCAGCAGCCAGCGCCTGGCCCAGCACGCCCGCCAGCCCCTGCATGGCCTCTTCCCTCAGCCCAGAGTCGTCGGCCGCCAGCTCCAGCAGCCGCAGCAAGCTCAGCAGCAGCTGCGGCTCGCCGGGCTTGCAGCTGTCCGCCTCGGCTTGCAGGGCTGCCACTGCGGCGCTGCTGAGGGCTGCGTGGTTGAGCCGGCCGTCTGGGCCAAACAGGGGCTCCCGCGCGTCTACAGAGGCCTTGCGCACCTGCGGAGTGTGGTTTGGTTCGTGTCGTGACTTGCATTGTGCAATGTGCATTGCATTGCAGGGCAGCATCTTCCACGCAGCAGCCAGGCAGCTGCAGAGTGTGCTGTGCGTTGTGGCTGGCAATGTAGTGCAGCAAGCGCCATGCGGCAGCCGAGCAGTGGAATGCATGTGCGGCTGGCAACCATGCAGTTGGGCGCCTGGCTCAAGTTTGGATGTGGTGAGAAGGCCAGCAATTGCAGTCCGTGCGACACACGGCAGGTCATGCACTTCACAAGCGGCACAGCTTGTATGCGTTCATGCACGCAACATGCCAGCTGGTTTTGCTGCCCGCCTGCCTACTCCCCAACCCTGCGGCACCCATGTGCTGCCCGCACCTGCTCGCCTGCCTACTCCCCAACCCTGCGGCACCCATGTGCTGCCCGCCTGCCTACTCCCCAACCCTGCGGCACCCATGTGCTGCCCGCACCTGCTCGCCGGGCGGGAACGGCGCGGGCTGCAGGTAGTGCTGCGCCAGGCGGCAGCTGGTGTGCACAAAGTGCAGCAGCCGCAGCTTGCTGCTGCGGCGCTGCACCAGCGAGTCAATGAGGCTGGGCGAGCTGAACTCGCTCAGCTGCACCAGCAGCGCGTTGCAGCGCGCCAGCAGCAGCGGCGCGATGCCTTCCTTGCAGCCCGGGTTACCTGGGGCGACGGGTTCAGGCAGCATGTGCAAAAGATGTGCAGTGGGTCGCAAAGCAGCGTTTGCGAGGGAGCTTAGTCGGGCTGCGCTGTGGCGGGCAGTAAGGCCTGCTCCTCGTGCAACCACGGGTGAGGACCCTGGCGCCCCTGCAGCTCGCAGCTGCGTCGGGCACACCCACAGCGCCTTATTCCTGCTCAACCACAACAGCGCGTGTGCGCTCCTGCACATCGGCTGCGCTGTCAGAAGGCAGCGCGGCTAGTCAAGCCCTTGTCTCGACACGTGCACAACCCCTGCTTGCTGCTACTGCTGAGCTTCAGTCTGGCGACGGTACACCAATCTGCAAACCACAGCAGACCGCCACCAAAAGACAGCAAACCAGCCAGGCAAAAGGACAAGACAAGTGCACAATCCGCAACCACCACTTGCCCCTGCTGTCGCTGTCCCTGTTTGAGGCAGGACACCCTGGTTGCAAACCGATCCATGACTTCACTCACCAGGCAGCAGGCCAGTCAGCAGGCCAGCCAGCGAAGTCCCAGCGCTCAGCAGCCGCATGATAGGCACACCCCCTGGGCTGATGATCAGCGTTGCATGGTACATTGGGCCGTGCCCATACAGCTGCGCGATGTGGTGCAATGCACCACCACTGTGCTGCGAGAGCTCCTACATGTAGCAATGCAGGGTGGGACCAAGCAAGCGGGTGCGTTGGGCGGGAGGCAGGCAGTAACGGGAAGGAAAACTGCAACGTGCGCAAGATTGAAGTGCTGCACTTGCTGGCGCCTGTGCGGAGGAACGCTATCATCCCAGATGACAGAGCAGTACACACCACACGACGCCCAGCACATGCCAGCTGCCAATGGCATCTACATGAAGTTGGGCTGCTGCTGCTGCTGCCGCTGCAAGTGTCTGGCTGCTTGGTTGTTGACAGCCGTCGTCCGTAACCTGCTAGCACACACCGTAATGATGGCGCCAGGAATGTTTTGGTTGATGGAGAACAGCGTGTGCAGGGCCAGCAGCATCATCGAGCAGCTCTCAAGCATGCACCGCACCAGCTGGGGGCCCTGCAGGAAGCACAGCGGCAGTGAAAAGTGATGAGGATCTCTTGTGGAGCTGGTGCAGCGACTGCACATGCAGCATGTACTAGTTGCTTGCAATAGTGAGACGCCACCGCCTGCGACTGCCAGCCACAGGCTTTGAAGTCCGGCGCAGCAGGCAGCTGGCCAAATGCTGCTGCTGCAGTTGTCCACATGCTGCTGACGCAGCAGCTGCCACACACCAGGCTGCCCTGTCCTGCAAGCCTTTTCACGCCCGGCGTTGCTGCACCTGTGACCGCAGAGCGGAACCTGCTGCCGGACGGCACCACAAGCATGCATGACATGTGTTGCTGCAGCACTATGGCCAGGTAGCTGCTGCATGGCCTCACCTGAGGCTGCCCCAGCAGCTCGCGCACGACGACGCTGTATGCGTACTCGCTGTCTGGGGGCGCATCAGGCCCGGGCACACCCCAGAGGCTGACCAGCAGCGCCAGCGACCCGCACACCAGCCCGCACAGCCAGCGCCCAGACGCCAGCCTGCAGGAAAGCAAGCGAAACACGGTGACCGCGCGACACAGAGATGTGTTGCATGACAGCCCAGGTGCAGTTACCTGCTGTCCACAGCCATTTCAAGTGCTTGCTTGCCAGTGCGCAGACACCACTGCAGCAACCCCAAGATGCTGTTCTCTGCAAGTGGCTGAGCTGCAAGTCATTCTGTGTGAGCAAGTCAGGATGGTTTCCACCACAATACAGCCAGCTACCCTCAAGATACGACTACTGGGTACTTGTTTGCCGCAGCGTGCCCTACCTCTCTGCCAGGGTGGCTCCCTCCTGCTCAACTTGCTGCCACACCGGCCCTCCAGCTACCAGCTGCATCGCCAGCACTAGGTCCAGCACAACACCAGCAAAGGCTTTATCCTCGCTGATGATGCTGTGCAGCTGCCTGCAAGCAGTACAGCAGCCCAACCGTCAAGCAGGCACAAGCGGCCAGCGGACAGGGCAGCCAGACAGGCATCGCCACGCAGCAAGCAGGAGGGGTTTGACGCCGCGAGTCGAAACGCCATGCAGGCACACCTTACAAAGGGCAGCGAACATACTGGCGGTTGTGAGTGGCCGCCAGCACCCGAGGACACGACAGGACCCACCTGTACTTGGGCAGGACTTCGAGGAGGGTCACCAGCACGCTCACGCCCCGCACCACATGCTCCAGCGGCCCGCTGTCTGACAGCGCCACCTCGGTGAGATCTTCTGCCCAGTTGGGGCCGGGCGGCAGCACGCCATCAAGCGACCCAAGCAGCACAGCCAGCAGGTGCTGCGGCAGTGCTGAGATGAGCTGCTGCACATCCACCACCATCTGGGTGGCATGATTGTCATGGCGCGAAGGACACAGCAGCGGGGAGCAGCGAAAAAAGGTTGCTTGAAAGCTTGAGGTCAGCACTTGCAAGGATGCAGGAAAGAAGGGGCACAGCCACGACTGCTGAAAGAGTCCTGCAAGCCAATTTTGCTTTCATTTGGGTTTGCTGCAGTGCACAAGCTCTTGAGTTGGCAACTGTGTTGCTGCTGCGCTGCATGTGAGCCATACAATGCCTACAGGCTGGCTGGCGCACACTACACAGCACATGCGGTTACTTTGGGCTGTTGCTTGCTGCAAGATGCAGGCACGTGCCTACAGTGGTGACGCATGCAGCAACCTGTGTGGAAGTCCTGCTGATGCCTGACTACTGTGGCTGCGGTTGTTCTGCTGCTTGCTGCTTGCTGCAGCTGCCCAGCACGCACCCGCTGGAGCAGCCTCCTGCCATGGCTCACACGAGGCAGTGTGAACTTCAGGGATGTGCCATTGCCAGAGGTGATGAATGCCTGCACCTCTGCTGTTGTGCTGCCATTCAGCGCCTCCACTGTGCGAAATACATCAATTGTCTGCAGTGAAGGAGCATGTGGGGCCTGATCAGCGTGTCCGGGAGTGCATGCTGCTGCTGCATACACGTAGTTGTGTGTGATGCAGTTGGGGTGCTGTGCAGATGTGCTTGCCTTCTCAGCCCTCTCTAGCGCCTCCCTCTGAAGCAGGGCTGACTTCTGCCGTTTAGAAGCCATGATGTTGCTGCTGCTTCGCTACCTAAGCTTCCCCAGCTGCTGGCCCTCTGGCGGCAGCGGAACAAGCACCACGTCATGCTCTGTGGTTGTGACCAACATATTTAATCCATGATGTAGTCATGATAACTGCGACAACACTTGCATCCGGCGACAGAAGCACTTGTGATTTAGTTTGTTGCCTGTCGAGGGATGCACACTGCTATATCCCAGCGAATGCCGTGTCATTCAAGTATCTTTCACGTGAGCACTCGCCTGGAAATCTTCTCTTCGCTGGTGGGCTTTCAAAGGGCACCACCTGACATGACTGCCAGCAAGCGGTTACCCGTGGGTGACATGATCTATGGTCAATGCTGTGGCAACTCGTCAAATAAACTCATTATCATATTCATGTTGCCGCACAACTGTGGCCTGCTCATCCTTGCTGCATTTGCACATGGTCACCTGTGATAACCTCTTTGCTGCTTACCTCATCGTCTTCAAAGTCGTCTTCAAAGACGCTGATTTGCGGCAAACTTCTTCAATCGTGTATGGAGAGGCACTATAAGTGAGTCTTGGTGGTTTGAGGCGAGGATGCACACAGCTAATGGACACTCTGCAAGTGGTGCTGGCACATGCCCAGCCTGGATGGTGACAAAGCATGTCAACATGGGTGTAAAAGAACAAATTTAACGGCTCCTGGGCTCCAGGGTGTTCAGAGAGCACCAACACCCTAGCACCGCCCACCGCCCATGTTGACGCAATGGCCCAGCTTCAGTAATGCCCGTGGAACCTGCACTGTGATCGGCAGAACATGGCCGGGAGCACCGACCCTTGCGTGGATCGTCCAGTCTAAATCAGGCATTTGACCACCGGCCCAAACCCCCTCTTTCAGAGCGCATGAGGATTGCCGATGAACGATCACCAAAGTCAGGCACTGGCACTGCGGCATACCTTGCAAGGAGCTACAAACTGGCTCATGGGGTCCAATCACACCACAGCACAACCGAAGGGGAAAGGGAGGCAGAGCATGCACAAGCAGCAAATCACATGGTATATCCTGGCAGTACGTCCCGTAAGGCACTGGCACTGGCACTGTGGCCTACCTTGCAAGCAGCTACAAACTGGCTCATGATGCTATGGCTTGAATGGGTGTTATGATGATGATGAAACTGGCTCATGGGGTCCAATCACACCACAGCACCACCGAAGAGGAAAGGGAGGCAGAGCATGCACAAGCAGCAAATTACACGGTATATCTTAGCAGTACGTCCATTCAGAAGGGCGCACCATATGGTGGCAGCCTATGTGGCAAGATGAACACGCAACAAACAAGGGTGTGTGGGCTGAGAAAAGCATTTGAGGTGGGTGGGTGATCAGCGGGCTAGCTTTTGCACGGGGTGCAGCTGTGCCAATCATATCAGGCAAATCTCCCCACTACCTTGCAAGGCTCCAATTGGAGAGCATGGGCTTGAAGACCAATTGATTGTGGTGGTCAAGGGCCTGATGCCTAATTGGTGAGTGAGGGTGGTGGCAAGGGGAGTATACATTTGAGAAACTCTCTTATCTATACTCCTTTATAGTGGTGGTCAAGGGCCACTGATGTCGTCGATGATGGTACTATCTGGCCAGCAGGTGTCACAAAATGGTGGTCACTGTCATCATCCTCAAGTTTGACCGAGGCCTTGGTGAGGAAGGGCAAAATTTACCTTACATTAAAACAAGAAGTACCAGCTGATAGCCAGCGAAATACAGATGTGCATCATGTTGGCAAGCTGCAAGATCATCACGTAGTGATGTCATGTGGCGCAGTTGCTGCAGCAGCTATGCTACCGGTTTATGAAGTACCTTTCAAAGGTGCTGAGACGCTTTGCCTTGCACCTTGCTCACGAGACATCAACAGCAACCCCAGCTGTTAGCTGTCCTGACTCAATGTGTTACTGTCACA
>JACERP010001423.1:0-20946 GCA_014080715.1 Scenedesmus sp. NREL 46B-D3 | reverse complement strand
GGTAGCAGCAGGCCTCATACTGCTGCTGCCAACGCAGCCTGCCACGGTGCACAGACCACAGCAGATGCAGTCACTGCCTGCCACTGCCTGCTCGCCCAAGCATCACGCCACACGCTGCCTGCCGCGGCGCAGGAGTACAACATCTGCTTCACCACGGTCAAGCGCCCTGCGCCTGGCGCCATGGCTGCGCTGCCGTCGGGCGCTGACGCTGGCGGCGCTGGCGGCGGCCTGGCGCCGCTGCCCACTGTGATCCAGGGCCTGGTGCGCAGCAGGAGGGAGGTAAAGGCGCAGATGAAGAGCTGCAGGTGGGAGGGGAGGGGGGCAGCCGGCTGCGCTGCTGCCGACACGACCCGCTGCAGCCTCAACACACGCCCCCTGCTTCCTGGTCGCTCCTTGTGAGTCGGGCTGGCTGCTGCTGCCACTGCCGGCTCCACCAAGCTGCCCACTGCTCTTCTTCTGCTGCTGCTGCTGCTGCTGCAGAGACCCTGTGCTGCTGCAGCAGCTGACCATCAGGCAGCAGGCGCTCAAGTTGACTGCCAACAGCATGTATGGCTGCCTGGGCTTCAACAACAGCAGGTGAGGCATGTTGGCCCAGCTGCCTTGGCCGGGGCCAGTGGCTGGCTGCATGCAGCCAGGTGCCTAGTGGAAGTGGCTGGTTGCATGCAGCCAGGTTGCTGCTGCTCCACAGCAGCAACATATGAGCGCCGAACATTGCAGAGGGCCCTCCAAGAAGGCTGCAGATGTTGAGGGTGATGCAGTGAACACTGAAGCAGCAGCAGCAGCAGCAGCCGCTTCAGCCACAGAGTCCAGCCAGCCGCTAGCAGCAAAGCGCTTGCTGCTGGCACTGTCACCTTGCAGGTTTTTGCGCGGCCTCTTGCCGAGCTGATCACGTGCCAGGGCCGTGACATCCTGCAGTCCACGGTGGAGCTGGTGCAGGAGCTGGGCCTGCCAGGCCTGGAGGTGAGGGGGGGGGGGGCTTGCGCTGTCTCAGAGGTCCCTGCGGGTGCCACCCTGGCGTTGGGTTGTTTGTGCTTGTGCTGGACCTGCAGTCGGCAGTTTGCAACTGCACACATACAGCACATGAGGGGGTTCCCCACAGCATCACCAACACCGTGGTGGAACCCCACGCAGCTCACACTTGCTGCTCCCTGCCTGCTGCCGCCATCGCTGCCAGGTCATCTATGCGACACCGACTCCATCATGATCCACACCAACAGCAACGACTACGAGGCAGCGGAGCAGATGGGCGCACGCATCAAGGCGGCCGTCAACAGGTGGGCAGCGCAAGCCCTGACGCGGCCGGCCGGCCTGCATGCGCTGCAGCTGCTGATACATGAAGTTGGCGCTGACTGCTGCCTGGCATGTGTTCTGCTGCCATCATATGTGGTGTTGAGCTCCACAACAATGACCCAACCGGCTCGCTGTGGGCTGTGATGCTGCTGTGTGGCATGTGCTGCTGCCGCCTGCCAGGCGCTACCGGCTGCTGGAGATTGAGCTGGATGCAGTGTACCGCAGCATGCTGCTGCTCAAGAAGAAGAAGTATGCGGCAGTGAAGGTGAGGCCAGCGGCGTGCAACAGGCGCGCCGACGCGCTGTGCTGCCGCGCGCTGTGTGATGCGCGCTCACACGCAAAAGTGGCCACTAGCCATGCGTTCATGTGTGACACGGGCTCACGCCATGAGCAGTGCTGTCCAGCTGTAGCAGCTCCTGGCCGCATCAGCCACACATACACGGCACCCTGCTGCACGGCTACGTGCAGGCCGCATCCAAGCTGCATGCACGCGCCCTTGCCAGCACTGCCGCGCTGCTGCCGCGCTGCCCGTCTGTGCCCAGGTTGAGCGTGGCGCTGGTGCCGGCGGGCTGGTTGAGGCGCTGGAGGCGAAGGGCCTGGACATGGTGCGGCGCGACTGGTGCCCGCTCAGCAAGGACACCGGCAACTACGCACTGCAGCAGATCCTGTCAGGTGGGGCGGCAGCTGCTGGCTGACGTCGTGTGCGAGACGTTCAGCGCTGGACACACTGCAACTGCGTCTTGCAGGAGGCTGGCGCGCTGCATTGTTGAGGTGCTGTGTGAGCCACCTGACATGAGTCAGGCAGATGCACAGCAGCAGCAAGGTCGGCTGCAGCTGTCTTGTGTGGACGGCCAGCCTCCTCCAGCACCATGGCTGTTGTGCTGATGCACAAGCACGTGTGCTCTGGTGGGGCCCCTGCGGCCATGGCTGTGTCCAGCACCTGACGAAGCGCATCTGCGGCTGCCGCTCGCCGTGTGCCTCACCGCCCTGCACCCGCTGCAGGCAAGCCCAAGCCCGAGGTGGTGGAGGCGGTGCATGAGCGGCTGAGGCAGGTGGCGGCGCAGCTGCGGGGCGGCCAGCTGCCACTGGGCAGCTTTGTCATCACCAAGCAGCTCACCAAACGGCCTGAGGACTACCCAGACGCACGCGCGCAGCCACACGTGCAGGTGTGCTGGCGGCGGGGCCAGCCGCGGAAGGCGCAGCAGCCTGCAGGCCATGCGGCTGGTGCTGCTGCTGCCAGCCTACGTTGCTGCTGCTGTTTGTCTGCGCTGGTGCGTGCGCTTGGTGGCGCTGTTGCGGCTGAAGCACTGCCATCAATTGCCTGTGCTGCTGCGTGCCTGCAGGTTGCGCTGCGCCGGCGTGCGGCTGGCAAGCGTGACGGCGTGATGGCAGGAGAGACAGTGCCCTACGTCATCTGTCTGCGCCTCAGTAACCAGCAGCAGCAGGAGCAGCAGCAGCAGCAGCAGGAAGATGCAGCAGCTGCACCTACTGCTGTCAGGCAGAAGGATAGCAGCGAACCGCAGCAGCAGCAGGAGCAGCAGCCAGCACCAGCAGCAGCACAAGATGCTGCCGCCAGCCCAGCAGCAGGCCAGCACCAGCGGCAAGGTGCCAGCAGCAGCCCTGCACCCGCAGCAGCAGCTCCCAGCGCCAGCGGTGTGCGGGCTGCATCTGCGCCTGCAGGCGGCGGCAGCAGCAGCAGCAGCAGCAGTGGCGGCCTTGCTGAGCGCGCGCACCATCCTGACGAGCTGCGCTCCGACCCCGCCCTGGTGGTTGACGCAGACTACTACCTGGGCCAGCAGGTGCTGCCTGTGGTGGTGCGGCTGTGTGCACCCATCGAGGTGCGCGCCCGGCGTGGGCAGGACAGCAGCTCAACGTCGCACTGCACTTGCTGCGGACGGCAGACGCCGGTGCTAGGTGGTATGTTTGGGGTGATGAGAGCAGCAGCTGGTGTGTGGTGGCATGGGGCGCGCATGCACGGCACGCTCAGCTTGCGGCAGCATGTGGACGGTGTCCTGAGTGCTGCCCGGCATGCTGTCTGCTGTACTTCAGCATCCTCTGGTGTCGTTGTTCATAGCTGGGTCTTGCTGCGTCGGTTGCTGCTGCTGCTGCTGCTGCTGCTGCAGGGCACCAATGCCTCTCACCTGGCGCAGTGCCTGGGACTGGACCCGTCTCGCTACGGCGGCAGCGGCAGCAGTGCCGGTGCCAGCATGGCAGCAGCGCTGCGTGAGGAGGCGATGCAGGTGAGGTGGGCAGCATCAGCAGCGGCTGGCAGACCTGTATCTGCGACTGTGTCAACGCTTGCACTGTATGCGGCAGCAGCGCAAACCTGGCAGCAGCAGGGCAGGGCCCGCATGCATCACACACAGAGGCCTGCAGGGCGGCACCTTGCAGGCCTGCAAGCGCAGGCGCAGGCTGAGCACTCCAGACCATAATGTCGCTGCCTGGGTGTGCGTGCGTGGCCCTGAAGCGCGTCCAGCGTCCCTGCCGCGTACCTGCCTCCTGGTGTGCCGCGCCCTGCGCATCGTCACCGCAGCCCGCACCACGCCTGCTGCCCGCAGGTGACCGGCAGCCTGCTTGACGACGACGCCCACTACGCGCAGTGCGAGCCGCTGCTGCTGGCCAGCGCCAACGGCACCAGCTGGGAGTTCAAGGGCGTGCGCGCAGCACTCAGGTGCGGGGCAGCGGGCGACGCAGGGGGGGGGTGCGGGGGGCCATGAGCTTGCACAGCTGCGCCAGCAGTGCCTGCTGCTGCAACGTATGACCTCTCTCTGCACGTGCCCTGTCGGCGCTCAGCGTTGTTGACGCAACTTCTCTGGCAGGCTGGGCACACTTGCTGTGCGTGTGCCGCTGCTGCTGTGCTGCCGTCAGGTGCGGCTCCCCTGGTGACGCGCTGCTGACACCGCCTGATGCTGTGGGCGACGCTGCCGCTGAGCTGAGCCCCGCACAGCTGGCCAATCAGGCCATGCTGGCTGCTCGCAGCGCGATCGTGAGGTGATCACAGCAGCAGCAAGCGGCAGTGCCGCGACGACCAGCACGCATGTACAGGCTGCGTCAAGCAGCGCGGCATGTCAGTGTTGCTGACGGACATGCAAACCGACCGGCACTTATCGCTGCTGGCACTGCCTGCTGCAGTTTCTGCTGGCCCCTGGGAAGGTGGTAAAAGTTTGCCTCAGTTGTGTGGCGGCAGGGACAACTGTTGACGCTGCTGTCCCCTCTTGTGGCCATGTCCCCTGCAGGTACTATGACGGGCAGCTGGTGGCTGACGATGAGATGGCAGCAGCAGCAGGCGGCAGCGACTGCCGTGATGTGGTGCTGGCCCCTGCACCCCCTGAGTCCCCAGCAGGCAGCATGCCCCGCCCAGCAGCGGCTGGCAGCGGCAGTGGGCTGGTGCTGCTGAGCAGGGCATACAGTGAAGACAAGCTGTACACTCAGGTGGGTGCCGCCTGATGCTGGTGTTGCAGCTGGCTGTGTCGGCTGCTGACTGATCGCGCTCGATGACAGCAGGCACCAGTGCACAGCAGGTCCGCGGCAGTGCTGCCATTCAAGCAGCCCTGGGCAAGCAATGCAGCTGGCATCAACACACGACGAGTGGTGCTGGTTGGTATGTGCTTGCGTGCTCTCCTGTGGGTGCCACACAGCACAGCGCATGATGTGGCACTGGCGCTGGTGTCTTTGACCTGCCGTGCCATGCCCGCTGCTGCTGTGTGCCTCTCTGTCATGTTGCCTGCTGCAGCTGTGCCACATTGTGCGGCTGCTGGACGTCAACGCAGCACTGGCACGCCTGCCTGACAAGCAGCGGCGTGACGCGGCATGTGCGCAGCTCAGCAGCAGCAGCGGCAGCGGCAGCACTCCTGTGGTTGCCGCGCTGGCTGGCGCTGCTGCTGCCGTGGCCAAGTTGCGTGATGCATGCAGCTACCGCTGGATCAACCTGGGGCAGCTCTTCGGCAAGCTTCGCAGCAGCAGCAGCAGCAGCAGCACGCAGCAGCCATTCAGCAGCATGGGTTTGTCTGCTGCTGGTGCATCTATCAAAGTGGCTTAATTTGGCTGATGCATATTGGCGCAAGTCTGAAAGGACACTGGCAGGGTGCTGGCAGAGTCTCTTGTTTGGGAGCGCCTGTGGCGCTTGAAATGCTGTGAGTGATTTATGTCAGCTGACAGTTCATAATGACAAAGCAACAGTGTCAGCGTGGATGGTATACGAGGCACGAGGTGGTGGTGTGCGGCTTGCCTGCGAGTCGTGGGTGGTGCTTTGGCGGCTGCATTCAAGTGTTGCAGTGTCGTAAAGGTGCTTCTTGTGCACGGGATGCTATCAAGAAGCCTGTACATATGCCAGCGAATTAGGAAATGCGCTGCATGCTGCTTGGGGTCGTGTGCTACCTGTCGCCTGCAACAACGGAGTATAATTGTGGATCCAGTGTGCAACATGCAAAAGTTGCATGGTGTGTTGAGCGGGGTGCGTTGCAGTGCATTTCTGCATCCTCCACAGCAGGCACTGCACAGCGTCCATACGGTGTTGCGGTATGACTTGCGTCCAATGTGTGAACACTGGATGAAAGCGTGGCGGTGTTGCAGACACCCCAGTGCTGGTAGGGACTATGCGGGGGCCTCACTATAGCCATGTGAGTGCTGCATCTGTTACATTGTGCTTTGCAAAGTCTGTTTTCCTGCATCCCTTTACATACCACCTGTGCTACACTGATATGGTGCTGCTAGCACGCTGGCAGTGG
This sequence comes from Scenedesmus sp. NREL 46B-D3, assembly GCA_014080715.1. NCBI lineage: Eukaryota > Viridiplantae > Chlorophyta > Chlorophyceae > Sphaeropleales > Scenedesmaceae > Scenedesmus > Scenedesmus sp. NREL 46B-D3. Next base: position 14,929 of record JACERP010001423.1, on the reverse strand, counting down.
AAGATCAGTTCAACAATGGTGAACTGCAATGCTTGCAAGCACTTGGCTGCCGGCTGAATGTCAATGCCCAACCTACAGAAGCTGAGCAGTGCTTGGCCGCCACCAAGGCGCAAAAGACTGTGTGTCATGCTGAAGGGTAACACTTCATCATCATCATCTTCATCATCATCATCATCATCAGCAGCAGCATCATCATCATCATCATCATTATCATCATCATCACCATATCTGTACATGTCACCCATCAAGCCACAGCATAATGTAACACTTATGTTTTTCCACTCCTCTAGGCGTGGAGGCTGCCAACTGCTTTCACCTGGTGGTGCTCATCATCGTGTCACCCATTTGGGCCATCATCATCATCATCATCATCATCATCATCATCATCATCATCATCATCATCATCATCATCATCATCATCATCATCATCATCATCATCATCATCATCATCATCATATTTATTACCCATTCAAGCCATAGCATCAGCGCCATCGCCCATTTGGGCCATATAGCATCAAGGTCATCGTGTATGCAATCGGCCCTGTACACGGCGCTGTTTGTCACAATCTGCAAGCTTAAAGCCAATCGGCAGCTGTGAGATGCACCTCTCCGATGCGGATTTTCATCACTTGCTTGCCAGTGCTCAGTTCCAATGGAATTTCAACCAAATTTGTGACTCGCTGTGAGCCTGGGGCTGAGGATACACACACAAAACCGTTTTTGAAATCAATACCCTACTCAATGGTTTGATTCCACAGAGCCTACCACAACAAGCCATCTCAACACTTATCTATCACGTGATGCACATGGCTTGGATCAGATCAAGGGATAAACTGCAGTGACAGTATAACACAGCCTCGCCCTCGGCACTATGAGCTATGATTGCCTCAAGTGTACTACAACTGGTGTGCACGCTTCGTGTTCAACAGTACATTTGATTGTCGTGGACCTCTTCCAGCTTCCCGCCGCATGCTGCAACCAGCATCCCATCAATTGGCGCCACTCCCCGTGCCGGCCCCTCAGAGGGCGAGCTAACTACAAAAAGACAACTTCAACATGTTTGAAACAGCAATTGTTGGCCTCTGGGTGCCTGTGATTGTCTTTGCCCACGTTTTCAGCGCCTTTTGGTTCATCAAGACATTTCTAGTCTACGACCCAAGGCCGCTGCGTCTTTTTAGGCGTAGACGTTCTTCAGGAGTATCTCTGCCGAAGGCGCGGGTGTCTGAGGCAGGCAGAGAGGCAGACCAGACAGTTGATGAAGTGCTTGAAAGCAGCTGCAGCCACAGGGGAGCCTTAAGCAGCAACCTCTCTAAGATATGTAAGTACAGCAACTATTACGTATTTTTTGCCGTCTGGTGGTCGCGACCCTTCCATGACGAGCAAGCCCTTGCGTGGCAGCAGTACAAGCCGAAGATGCACTGAGAAGTGCGCGCACTGTCTTATGTTGCACAGGTGAAACTGGGTTGAACCAGGATGAGCTTTCAACGAAACACAGCCATGGTGCTGCGGTGACTAAGGTGGAGAAGGTTCACCTGGAGTGGCAGCAGCTCTGCTGCACCTACAATGCAGCAGGCAGCAAAGCCATTGTGCTGGATAACATATGGGGGCAGGCAACACCCGGAGAGATGCAGGTTAGGCTGATGCCAGCAAGCGTGCTGGTCACTCCAGCAGAAAATGGTTAGCGGCAAAGCACTGCTTGGCACATTTAAAGCAGCACTAGTTCTGGCTGCTCTCATCATGTCCTGCTGACTGGTGTTGACAGCAAGTGATGCAGCGTGTGAGAGCGTATTGTATTGACCAGAAACCGTACAGCAAGGTGTACAAAAGCATTGGCAACCGCAGCCTGTGGCACCGAAGCATCACCAGCCATGCAGCAGCAGCAGCAGCAGCAATAAGCATGCAGAGCAGGACAGATACTAATCTACTTGAAGCTGTCAGTAAGCAACAGCCGTACTTGCACCCGCGCCATCATGCTCACTGTGTGTCCTGGGCTGGCTATGCTGCTCTTCTGCAGGCGCTGCTGGGTCCCTCGGGCGCTGGTAAATCCACCCTGATGGACATCCTGGCACAGCGCAAGTCCACTGGCAACCTTGGCGGCTTTCTGCTGGCTAATGGTCACCCAACAACCAACAGCTTCATCCGCAAGACGGCCTATGTGCCACAGGTGGGTTTTCTTCGCTTTGGTGGAGAGAGAAGCAGTTACAACAGCCGTTGGCAAGACATTGAATGCAAATGCTGGCAGACCCTTGCAGGAACACGCTTTACTGCAGCAGTATGCAGCTCAAAACTTGCAGGAAGTGCTTGCAGGACATGCTTGCAGGATCCTGCTGGCACAAACCGGCTCACAGGCTCTAGACTTTCTGCAGCAGCAGGCACCATTGCAGCAACTGCAGCAGTTTCATGGCCTTTAAACGGGGTCGCCAGTCTTCACCTGTGTTGGTACACACCACTAATGCCTGTGCGCTGCTTTACATCTAGCATCCATCTACGTCAGTCTTATGCGGCACCATGTTTCACCACTAAACCTGCAGGGTTCAAGCTGCCTTGATTGCTTTGAACACTATGTCTGCCTTGCATCTGCTTGCAGGACGACAACTTTGTGGCGACCATGACCACCAGCGAGACCATGTCCTTCTATGCGGACATCATCCTGCCCAAGACATGGTCCAAGGCAGACCGCCGCGCAAGGGTGGTGGAGGTGCTGGCAGCCATGGGCCTCAAGCACAAGCAGCGCACCATGGTGGGCGGCACGCTGCCGGGCGGCCTCATGCTGCGCGGCCTGTCGGGTGGTGAGCGCAAGCGGCTGTCCATCGCTGCCGGCATCCTGGCAGCACCCAGCATTGTGTTCCTTGACGAGCCCACCAGCGGCCTGGACAGCTTTGCCGCGCTGACAGTGATGGGCTACTTGAAGCGCATGGCACGCGACAACGGGCATGTCGTGATTGCATCCATCCACCAGCCACGCAGCGCCATTTGGAGCATGTTCGACAAGGTGAGAGCAAAGGCATTACAGTGGCAGAAGCAACCACAAACCAGCAGCAGGCAGTATGTGTGCTGCAGTAGAGGTGTTCCGGACCAGCAGCAAGCAGCGCTTGGAATTGCAACTGAACAGTAACTGCAGTGCCCTTGCAGGCTTGTGCTGATTGCAGCAGTACCCACTGGTGGTGGTTCAGCATGCGGCATCCTCGTAGTTCCTGCTAGGGTGCCATCACAGGAATGCATCTCACCAGCCGCTGAGCAGTGCACATGCTGACCTGGCACATACAGAGGCATCAGGTGGACCGTCCACAGTCGGCTCGTTCCTGACCACCGCACACGCAACTGCCTGATCAGGTAACACCTGCCTGCTGCTGTTTTGCTGTGTGCAGGCAACACTGCTGGCCAGTGGCCGCCTCATGTTCCATGGCGCATGCGATGACCTGGTGCCCTGGTTTGGGCACTTGGGCTACCCCTACGACGCCAGCCAGCATGGCGTGGCGTCGGACTGGGCCCTGGACCTGGTGGCTATTGGCTTCCACAAGCCCAAGCGCTTCTACGGCCACACCATCACCAACCTGGAGCAGCTCACACGTGCCAGCAATGAGTTTGTGACCAGCTATACAGCACAGAGCGGTGTCGTGCCGTTTGGCGGCGGCAACAACAGCATGATTGGCTCCAAGAGCCTGGGCCAGAAGATGCAGGCGCGCATGAACAAGGTGGCGGGGCTTCAGTTCAGCACCTCATCAGCAGCCAGCAGCCCGCCTCACCTGGCACGCATGCCCAGCAGCAGCAGCGACGGCGACATGTATGTGGAGTCGCTGGCGGTAGCATCCACATCGGGGGCTGTTGCTGCAGAGCCAATCCAGGTCAGCACCAAAAAGCAGGACAAGTGGGCAACAGGCTGGTGGCGGCACTTCACATCCTGCTACAAGCGCGAGCTGCTGGCCATCACGCGCAACCCAGCAGACGTGGCGGGCCGCACCATGACCTTTGCCTGGGTGGCCATCCTCATGGGACTGCTGTACTATGGCATGCCCAGCGATGCCAGCAGCATCCGCGGCAGGCTCAACATGGTTTTCAACAACCTGGTGTTCTTCTGCCTGATGCCCTACGTGAGCATGAGCTTGTACTGTGCAGACAAGAAGTTCTACATTGCAGATGCCAGTGCCAAGCTGTACAGGTCACACGCCTACTACCCAGCCAAGGTGATGGCGATCACCCCATTCCAGATTGTGTCGGCGCTGGTCTTCTGCTTCACCGTCTACGGCATGACCGGGCTGCGGCCCGGCTGGCAGTACATCCTGCAGAACGGTACCATCAGCACGCTGCTGCTGTTGATCTCTGTGCAGGTGCGGGATGCGTATGGGCAAAGTTCACATGCCAGGGTGAACAAGTTGAGCTCTTGCAGCACTCAATGCTATTACAGAACATTGTACGGAACACCAGTGCAGCTGCAAGATGTCTGTAGACAGGCTGACACCTGTTGCAAAATTAAATGGGGCAGCGTCCTACAAGCTTCCCTTCACATGATGCACACCACTGATGCTCTATTTTGCCTGTATCTTGGCTTATCATGCAGCTGTTTTATGGCTGACCCGCTCCTGGGACTGCTGTGCCTTCTGCTGCCAGGTGTTGCACTGCTGTGCGATCGTGGCTCCCAACCAAGATGTGGCATTCATGCTCTCCATCGTGTGGACTGCCATCCAGCTCTTCTTCTCCAACTACTTCATCTTGTTCAGCGAGGTGGAGCTGCACGGCATCACCTTCCTCCGCTGGGCTTCTGCTCTGTGCTACGCGTTTGAAGGCATCATGGTCACTGAGTTTGGCAACATGATGTATGCCTGTGACAAGGGCCTGGACAGTGCCAGCCTGACCATGCTGAAAACCATGCTGCCAGGCAATCGCTTCCTCAGCATGCCAGTAGTGCAGCGGGGCTTGGAAGCACCAGGCGCAGACTGCATTGCAGACACAAACGCTGTGCTGCACCACTACGGGTTTGACCGGTCATTTGGGAGGACATTTGGCATCCTGCTGGGCTACCTGACGGTGTGCCACGTGACGACATACATGGCAATGATTTTTGTGGCGCGCAAGGAGCGGCGCTGAGCGGTGTACAATACGGGCGCTCTGCTGGTGTTTGTTCTATGCCATGTGAAACAGCTGTCAGGTGCGCAGGTTCAGGGAATAGCACGGCAGGAGGTTCCAAAACATTTGGATTGGCTTGTGTGGGGGATGTGCTCCTTGCAGGCACCAGCTGACTCTTTGTCTGCTCATGCATGGTGTGGCACAGCACATGGTGTCCAGTCGGCATGCCAAACCTGCTGTGACAGCGGTTTTTACATGCTGGGTTGTGAGGCAGCTTGACTCAACTGCAGCGCAGCAGTCTTGCTGCAGGACTGTCCCTCTGACAGGCTGCTGTGAGAAGTGCTGTGTCGCTCAACTGCCTCAGGCAGGACACGACTCCTGAACTTTAGAATGTGCCTTGTGTACATGGTGTTTGCTCTGAGTGTGCAGCCATCATGTCAAGCTTCTGAACAGTGGTGATACTTTATGCTTTGACCCTTTGTTTACTGTCGTCATCTTTGCAGAGCTTGTTTGGTGTGAACTGCCAGCTGGCGTGTCCAGCAACTAGCAGCTCAAATGGTCCCGATGACAATGGCAGCTCTGTAGATGTCGATTTGCTGAGTTGCTGCCTGACAATTGCTGCAAGTAGCACAGCAGGCCGCAGCGAAATCATGTCCAGTGGACAGCAGCTGTTCATACATGAACTTCGTCACGTGTATGGACAGGTGATATGTATACTCAGCTTTGATGTAGAAGGCGTTGCAGACCAGTGAATGATGAGTTCTAGCTATGAAACGAACATCACGATGAGGATGATATGTTATGCATCACTAGCATGACTAAGCAGGTGCTGTGTCTGCTGTGGATGGAATTTCACCTGCAGCAACCAATCTTGCGGCTTCTGGCTCTTCAGGCTGCATCAACAGAGGCGTCAGCATGCCTCTGGCAAGTGCTGATTGTGCGCAGCACGCACACTATGCTGTTACATATCATGTTCTACTTGGTGGGCTGCCAGTGTACTGCATGCTAGCGCCGTGTCCTCTCACTTGGTCTTTGTGTAATCGCTTCCATTGCACATGGCGTTTGACCTCGGTAGTTTAACACAGTGTTACTGTGTCGCGCGCCGTAATCTGTGCAAGCCTTGGTGATATCGAGGCAGCAGTGTACGCACCTAATTCTGTATTCCACTGCTGCGCACCTTTTGGGTCCTGCAACAGGCGGGCTGCAGCACCCGTCAGCCTGGCTCAGTGCGCGTACATGCAAGCACCATTGCTATAATGCTTAGGGGTTGGCGGCGCTCTTGGAGAGTGAAATGCATGGGCAAGCAAATGCAGAGGATGGTGCCTGATCATCATGATGAAGGTGCCTGATGATGGTGCCAAGCTGATTGGCTATGTGCCACAGACTGATGAGTGTAGTCAAACCATACGACCGCGCCTTGCGATAAGTAAACGTACGGAACCAAATGGCTCCCGGGCTCCAGGTAATCACACAGCTGCTCACCTCGAGCAATGCTGGACCAGGACTTCTGTGACACCCCAACCTGTATGATTATGGTGACCGGAGTGGCTCCGAGCGGGCTGCTATGCAGAACACATTAAAGGCATCAACAGCAAACATACCTGTAGCACAGATAAGAATAGGTACCTTGAAGTCACAAACATGCCCTGTGATACAGCTGTCCCCTGCAGAAAAGGGGGAGCCAATCCCCCAGCTGCTGCAGCGGCATGCCTAAAGTATCTCCTCCCCTTGAGCGGGTATGCAGCTGGATTTTCTCAGTGCAATGAAGCAGCTGCTCCACTGTGACCAGCTTTGCAACCAAACATTTGATAGGTTTCCAGCCGCTCCAGCTGGAGTGTCAGCTGCAGCCAGCAATTGGCTGCTACTCTTAGCCAGATATCACCTTGTAGCGGCTACAGCTGACAAGTCAAAGCTACGTAACCAGCCTGCAACTCAGCAGTGAGCCACTTGAAGCCAGTCGTCGCCAACTACCCAGCATACATGCAATTATGTCGCCAATCGTACCTTGGTCGCACGGCCAACTATAAAGTGTACCATCTTTTTCATTCACATCATTCACATCAGTAATTCACATCTATTTTTCATCTTTTTCATTGCACTTCAGTGCAGCAGCTTGTTCGGCAACTAGACCTTGATAGGCAAATCGTGTCATATTCGTACAGGTGAGCTGCACCCCGAGACTTTAGAAAAATAGCTGTGGAGAGAGCATCTTGGGGTTGTTGCATTTTGGTGTACAGGGCGCACCCACGTTGTCTGGACCGTCCGGACTGGACGGGACCAGATGCCAAAGATCCTAGACTGACAATATTCGGCAGTACCTTTCTTCCGGATTAAAGAATTGATGAGCAAATAGCACAGGTACCCTCGTCGCAGTCTTGTCGTTACTTTTTGAATTATGCACTCCACGCCGCGCCGCACTCCTCTCGGGACGAAAGTCATTGCGCAACAGCATCTGGCTGGACGAAGCCGTAATGGGGTGGCTGCGAGCCCAGCAATAATTTTTTGGTGGCTTTGGCCGCGCTATACTGATTGAGGCTGGTGTAGTTTGGCACATTCAACAACGAGCTCTTGTGCAGCTGGGGATTGGCAACTAGCTCAGTCTGGTCCGAAAGGTGGCACCCTCAAGCGCTTGCAGATTGGTGAGCGTCGCAAGCACCTTTGTGCAGCTCTTGCGGTGCTGATACTGAGCACTTCAGGCTAGGAATGCTGGACACCTGATGGCAACAAGCTGCTAAGGAGACACCGTTAAAACACCACAACGGGTGCATGCTTGCCGAGGTGCAATGCCACGGTCACAAAGCTGAATGCGCATGCAGTGACTGAAAGCAGGCCAGCCAAGCCAGCTACTTTGTCTTGTTGGTTGTCAGCAGCAGTGGAGCAAAGCAAGCAACTTTGGTGCAGCAGCTCCACTGCTGCACTAATCAATCTATTCTTTAAGAATTGGTAGCAGAGTAACAATACAATACAATACAATACAGTACAATAGTACAGGACTGAACCTGCCTCAGGCACTAGCCCAGCGAGCCGTTGTTCCGCTCATGAGGGTTTCTTGTAATTACGAGCTAGTCCGGGAGCGTTTTTGGTGTCTGTTTGATGAGTTCGGTGGTTGGCAGAACCCAAGTGCATTAGCAAACCCAGCGGGCGATGTCTGGCAGACTTTATGCGGCAAAGACAAAGTAAGGTTGCTGCTTTCATACACAGTTGCTTACTGGTACGTAGCGATCCAGAGTTGGCACATTTGTTGCTTCCCAGTAATGGCATTACTAGTAGTGCTTCTGAAGGTACTGATTCTCTGAGTTCTGAGCTCTCTGAGCTTGTTGAGGTTGCGGTTTCTTCCGGTTGATGGTCTTCTTTTGAGTTTTGTGGACCCCATGAGCCTTGTTTGGCTCCTTTGCGGGTGGGCCAGTGGCCCTACTTTGGTAATTCGGTAATTCGGTAATTGTACCCAGTTTCTTCTTCATTGTTTGGGCGGTCGAAACCACCCGCACAAATCCGTCAATTCCAGTTGCTCTTTTAGCCCAGCCACGGTCGGTTGGACCGGTAACCGGTTGGACCGGTAACCCAACCACCTCATGCAAGGCTGCACATGCAAGCAATGCTGGCACCACCCTGGGCATGGCATGACTGTACATTCTAAAGCACACTGCTTTAACAAGATTTAGCACTGAAGCAGTGCTGCTTCGAATTCGGAAGCAGGCATGGGAGCACAGAAGGGCCCCCCCGGCAGACTGCTGCTTGTCTGGGTCAGTGACAATTGGACAGTTACAATGCCAGCCATGCCTTTGTATGCTGGCTCCACTTGATGTTGTGCATGTCATGCTTGCAACATAAAAGCTGGCCACATGCTTGTGCAGCAACACCAATGGATCATTGCGATTGATTTAATGCATGGTTCAACACCAGGCAGCGCATAGCACTTATTTTCCAACAGGCTGCAGGGCTGCATGAGAAAGAAAGCAGGTGTTGAGGGCCGGTGCAGCGTGTCCTTGCATCAGCAGATGTGTGCTGGGGTTCAAGCGGGTGCTTGGACCATTGCCAACCAGCCACAGGGATGCATGCCAATGCAAGCAAGGGAACAATGGCACAAGAGTATGCACAAGATATGCACATATCAAAAATTTACTGAAATGTAACTTAGGCTCAAAAGCAAGCTACAAAGGTTAATTTCAACACGTATGATGTGCCATGAACTTCATGGCATCCAGACACATGATCCAACAAACACACTGCATGTGTTATGCCATACTGCTGGGCCAGAGGGGGTTGTCTTGAAGAAGAGGCTTCCCTACACATGCGCTGTTCAAATTCAGCACAACTGCCTACAGCCTGGCTGGTTGACTGATTGCATCACTTGGTATGGGCACAAAGCGGGTGTCAGCAATGACTTGTGACACCAGCTGTGGCAGCAGGCGGCGTGTTAAGTGTCACTCACAGGTACGACACAAACGTTAGGCACCCATAACTCGACTGGAACACATGACACTGATAACAGCCGGAAATGACACAGCACCCTTTACAAGAGGTCCTCAATTCATCAACTACAGTCATCTGCAAAGGAAGGTGATGCACCTACGATGTGCAATTTAACCACTGCCAAACTTGTAATTTACTACTTGTAGGTAAGTTTATGTATAAGCTGCCGTCATAGTGCTGACCTCGCACCTCCACCCCTGCCACACGTACCAAACACACACTGGTTCCTGATGACCAGCCTCTGCAGCCACGTGTGCGTAACACAACTCAGGCTGCAGCTGTCTCCATGGCAATCCCAGCTGGCTCAGCGCCGCTCGCGACGTGCAACAATCACCATGCACACATACGTGCATACGTGCGTTGCAATGAGGTAGCCAAGAAGGATCCCAAACGTGTGGCCAAAGGGCCGGTCAAACCTGTAGTACTGCAGTACAGCATTGGTGTCTGCAATGCAGTCCGTTCCCGGGTTCTGCAAGCCGTTGACAACAATCGGCATGTTGAGGAAGCGGCTGTTGGGCAGCAGCGTGCGCAGGAAGGTGATACCCTCCTGGTCCAGCCCCTGGTCACATGGGTACGTCATGTTGCCAAACTCAGTGACTGCTAAGCCCTCAAACGCATAGTAGAGCGCGGACAGCCAGCGCAGCACCGTCAGCCATTGGAACACCACCTCTGTGAACGTGATGAAGAAGTTGCTCATCAGCAGCTGAATGGCTGTCCACACAATGGAGAGCATGAAGGCCACGTCCTGGTTAGGTGCCAAGATGGCGCAGCAGTGCAGCACCTGAAGCAACAAGGTGAGCACATGGCAGTGTTTGGTGGTTGTCAGCACGCACGAAATCATGGCGGACTTCAGGCAAAATAATGCTGTTGTGTTTGGGGATATGCAAGTCGACACCTTTCTTTCCATCAGTGCATAGCTAACTTCTGGAAGCAGAGCAGTCTTATTAGACAGCTGACCCCTGACTGCACCAACAAGTCAATCACCTGCACTGCAATAAGTGACAGCAGCGTGCTCGTGGTCCCATTCTCCAGGATGTAACGGGCGCCTGGCCTCAGACCTGCCATACCATACACGGTAAAGCAGAAGACCAGCGCAGAGATGATCTGGAAGGGTGTGGTGGCCACCACCTTCGCTGCGTAGTAGGCGTGTGACCTGTACAGCTTGGCACTGGCATCTGCAATGTAGAACTTCTTGTCAGCGCTGTAGAGGCTCATGCTGATGTAGGGCATCAGGCAGAAGAAGGACAGGATGTTGAAGGTCATGTTGAGCCGGCCTCTGATGCTCGACGCATCGCCCCCCATGCCATAGTACAGCAGGCCCATGAGGATGGCCACCCAGGCAAAGGTCATGGTGCGGCCCGCCACGTCTGCTGGGTTGCGCGTGATGGCCAGCAGCTCGCGGCCATAGCAGGATGCAAACTGCCGCCACCAGCCTGTTGCCCACTTGCCCTGCTTCTTGGTGCTGACCTGCCCAGGCGCTGTGATGGCTGCCAGGTCACGCAGCCTGTAGTCTGCAGGCTCAAACCCACTGCTGGCACTGCTGCTGTCTGCAAAGCTGCTGCGGACGCCCACCATCTTGTTCATGTGTGCCTGCATCTTCTGGCCCAAGCTCTTTGTGCCAATCATGCTGTCGCTGCCGCCGCCAAACGGCACAACACCGCTGAGGCTGGTGTAGCTGGCCACAAACTCATTGCTGGCACGTGTGAGCTGCTCCATGTTGGTGATGGTGTGGCCGTAAAAGCGCTTCGGCTTGTGGAAGCCAATGGCCACCAGGTCCAGGGCCCAGTCCGAAGCCACGCCATGCTGGCTAGCGTCGTAGGGGTAGCCCAAGTGCCCAAACCAGGGCACCAGGTCATCGCGCACGCCATGGAACATGAGGCGGCCGCTGGCCAGCAGTGTCGCCTGCACACAGCAAAACAGCAGCGGGAACATGAGTTGGCAAGCGCTAAGCTAGGTACAGGTCCGTGTCCCTGCCAAAGCAGGACCTGCCGTGTTTGCCTGCTCTGCTGCTCTGCTGCTGTGTCATCACCACGGCTAGCACACATGTCCTGTGGCCATGAGGCTGCTGACTGCTATGGCCGCACAATTACTGCGGCCAGTGCCGGAGCTGGTTTTAGCCGCTGCCTTATTAAACATGCTCCAGATGCGTGCTTGCTGCTGGTCTGGAACACATCTACTGCAAACCCACATATTGCCTGCTGCTGGTTTGTGGTTGCTTCTGCCACTGTAATGCCTTTGCTCTCACCTTGTCGAACATGCTCCAAATGGCGCTGCGTGGCTGGTGGATGGATGCAATCACGACATGCCCGTTGTCGCGTGCCATGCGCTTCAAGTAGCCCATCACTGTCAGCGCGGCAAAGCTGTCCAGGCCGCTGGTGGGCTCGTCAAGGAACACAATGCTGGGTGCTGCCAGGATGCCGGCAGCGATGGACAGCCGCTTGCGCTCACCACCCGACAGGCCGCGCAGCATGAGGCCGCCCGGCAGCGTGCCGCCCACCATGGTGCGCTGCTTGTGCTTGAGGCCCATGGCTGCCAGCACCTCCACCACCCTTGCGCGGCGGTCTGCCTTGGACCATGTCTTGGGCAGGATGATGTCCGCATAGAAGGACATGGTCTCGCTGGTGGTCATGGTCGCCACAAAGTTGTCATCCTGCAAGCAGATACAAGGCAGACACAGGCTTCATAGAGCACAGATAGGCCAGGCATGCCCTGCAGGTCCAATTGCTGGCATTTGTGGTGCAGGTTTAGATGAATGGGTCCCACCGCTGGCATTCATGATGCAGAAGTTATTGAACGGGTCATGGCTTGCACTCCACGGCCAACTGTGCTGTTGGGCATGAAAGGGCAGGTCAGGTGCAGAGGCGTGCTCACCGTCAAGCCTGCTGCATGCATTTGGCAGTCTGCTTGCTTTGCTGATTTGTGTCTGCTGCTGCTGTTGCTACTACTACTTTTGCACAATGTGCGTGTGTGTTGCATGGGAAGCAGCAGACAGCTGTTGCCTAGTGGCAACTCTAGTTGTGCAGCCACTATCAATGACTCAGCTGCATGTTTCAATCTGCGGCTGCGTGCTTTGCTGTGTTCTTTGCTGCGTGCTTCGGACTACAGTCTGCAGCATGTGCTGAACCTGCACCTCACCAGATAACCGCAATAATAAGTCCTTGCAGGATGATGCTTCCCCACTAAATAGCTCAAGCAGCACTGCAGGACCTCACCTGTGGCACGTACGACGTTTTACGAATGAAGCTGCTGGTTGCAGGTTGTCCATCAACCAGTAGGAAGCCGCTCAGGTTGCCCATTGACTTGCGCTGTGCCAAGATGTCCATCAGGGTGGACTTTCCAGCACCAGATGGACCCAACAATGCCTGAGCAGGTTTAAATCGCAGGCACAAGGCATGGGACGGCAAGTTGCTTCATTTTAAGCTACAACCTACAATAACCTCAGCCATCTGAAAAGCTTCAGCAGTATGGCTAAGAGCATTGTTTCGTTGGCATGGTATGCACTGCAGGGCAGACCGCTGCAACTGTCTTGGGCACTGGCTTCCAAGCAGTAGCTTTGCTGTTGTTACTTTCAATTGCTGCAGCTGCCAACAACGCACCTGCATCTCTCCTGGAGCCGCCTGGCCCCAGACGTCATGCAGGACCACTATCTTGCCGCCTGCAGTGTTGTAGGCGCAGCAGAGCTGCTGCCACTCAAGGTGCACCTTCTCCACCTTGGTGGTGGCCTTGTCGCTGTGCGAACCGTCGTCGCAGCCCTCGCTGGACACACGGGCAACATGGCCGGCTGCTTCTGGGTCGCAAACTGCATGAATGCAAGGATGCCAGTAAGCTTCGCGGCGGGAAAGCTTGGCGGTACAGGTGCTGCACTGCTTCCAGGGAGCCGGCTTCACAAGACGGCGCTGAAAAGAACACCTCCATTACAGCCCACCTCTTTTGAAGCCACTTGCAGCGGAGTTCCGCTTGTCTAAGGTGAGCACAACGTCTTCCGTGCCCTCCTCCTGCTCCTCTCCGCCTTCACTGAGTCTAGACTTGGTCAGCTTAGAGGCTGAAGAACTGTTTCTACGTCTAAAAGCTGCTAGCGGGCGTGGGTCATACAGCAGGTATGTCTTGATGAACCAAAAGCCAGCAAAGATGTGGGCAAACACGACCACTGGCACCCACAGACCGACAATAGCAGTGTCATACATCTCCATATTGCTTTGAGGGGCTTGAAGCCCCTTGAGCTAGGCTAAGACCACTGCAGGCGCATAGACCGGTTGCCAGAGCAGAGGACGTGTAGCGATGGGCACACGGGGCCGGTCTGGCTTGTCAATCAAAAATGCACCGATTTTTCGTTGTGACAAATTGTTTTAGAAAGGCTGCGACGGAACTATGTATCCACTTGTTGTTAGCGAGTTTAGGTTAGCACAGGAAAGCATGGCGCCTCCTTTACAGTGACACTTGTTTCCTCAAGTTGGAAACCGGCGCCTTTTGTTATAATATGTGCTGAAAGGACTATGGAACGTGTCGACCATGCCGCCTAGTGTCATGGCAACATCTATAGGAGGGAAGAAAATGCGCTTGATCAGCGAAACAGTGCAGCATCACGGCAAGCTACACAGCAGAATTTGTTGGGTTGCTCAATCAGCTAGCCAACAAAACGTCAGCGGCACTGCCAGCTGCGACCTGCAATTTGCCCAGCTGCAAGCACAGGGCCATATGAGACATTGGTCTCAGCAGCAGCACACTGCTACTGCGCATGCCAAGCACACACAACGCCATTCTATATACTCTGCGCCGAGTACTACAGCACATGTTCTGGGTTGACGATGTTAACAGACGGAAGAACTTGCACCCCGGGTGTGACAACTGCATTTGGGTTATGCGCATGCATGCAAATTATGTACAGCAGCTGACTGCTTCATTTGCACCTGGGCAGTTGCAGCAGGAGAAGATCTCCTGCTGTTTGTGCCTAAGGAAGTGTGCTGCTAGCCACAAGTAATACGACACAGCACTGCATGCACGCGAAGGAGTGCCCCACAGCCTGCCACCCTCCCGCATGCAAGCTCTGTTGCAGGCACCCTCTATAACTGACGCATGACGCTGGAACACACAGTAGACACGTAGCAAGCACCAGGTCCAGTGACGAGCTTCAGGGGCACCAGCCCTTTCGCTACCTGTGGTACATCATGGAAATTACATCACATTTTTCACATTTGGAAGTTACTTGGGTAACTTCGCCAGTTGGGGAGCCAATGACAGGCTCATTGGGCAAAGAGCAAAACAAGATCATCATTGCAGCGGCTGACCTGTTGCTTTACCCCACTGAAGAGCACCAAGCTCAACCACATCTGTTCCTTATCAGAAACTGGCACATTAAATGTCATTCAGCAGCCAGGCTAGCTGGCATTTGATT